>LZPO01008195.1:23773-37751 GCA_001675575.1 Neotoma lepida | reverse complement strand
GGAAAGCTGTGGTCTAATGTTTAGATAACTGTAAAAGTGGGTCAGAATAGCTGGCAGTTGGGAGAATGGTGTCTAAGACCTATTAAACAAAGGCCTCACCTGAAACTTGAGCTTCTCAAAGTTCCCTGATGCAGTCTCTGGGCTACACAGCATAGCACTTCCTTTCTCTGTTCTGACTGTGAGCCTAGCTGAGTACCCACGCTAGCCACAGCAATAGATGGTATTGCTTTTATATGTCCACTGTATTCATTATGTCTGGAGCTAGTTTACTCATTCATTCATGCATTCAACCAATGTCCACCAGACATCTTTTACATGTAGAGATAGCTCTGTACCCTGTGAGCACAATTTGAATATGGCCAGTGAGGTCTCTTAGTTCCCCCTACAGGGAAACTAACCCCTTCACCCAAAGTTAAAATCCCCTGTTAGAGGAAGACCCTTTGGTAGCTAGGAATGTTGGAGGAGGAGGGCTTGGTCTTCAGGGGGACAATTAAAGGTAGAGGCCCTCATAGATGCAGAGANAAGAGGTCTCAGCCCCAAAGAGAGCCATGGAAGTGCAGTGAGCTGACTGCTGGAAGCTACCCAGTCTGTCATCTGCAGAGTGGGGATAGTGGCTCCTGCCCTGCTGACCTCTAAAGACACCCAGTGAGGAGTAACTGAGGATAGTGCCTGGAAGGGCTTCGTGAGGAAGGAAGTTCAACTCCTCTTCTCCTCAGGCATTATCCGTTCAAATACACAGCAGTGCCTGTTGTGTTTGAAGCTAATACTTGACTCTTTTTGGAGAGTCAACGACGGTTTGAAGGGGGTACCTGACCAATCCCTGGAAAGCTTAAGAGAGCCACAAAAGTAGAAGAGGAGATAGAGCCCTGGAGTTAGAGGGCGGTCTGGTATGGCCCCCTGCACCCTAGCAAGTCNTCAGAGGGACACTAGAGCTCAAAGGAAGAGAAAGAGGGAGCGGCTACGTGGGGGGGCAGTATCAGACCCTGCCATTCTTCATTCTCATTCCATCCCATTCTACTCCAGTGTCTTCTACGTCCCCCTCCTTTCAGCCTGGGTGTTTCTTTAGCCACCTGAAACTCACTCTAGGCTTACCCAAGAAGACCAAACCATTATGACTGGAGTCAGCAGCTATTGAGAGGCTAGAGTAAGTGTGGAGTATGAAGCCTGGACATAAACAGCAAGGGCAAGCTCCTCTTCCCTTNCCCCAGCATCGTGGAACTCAGAGCTCCAAGGACTCTCGGTGGGCACAACACTGGCCTAGAAGGTAAATTAGATAGGGAGATAGCTAGGGCCTTGTCCCCATCATTGTGTGGCCTGGCCAGCCCTTTCCCACTTTGGCCTCTGCCTTCACACATGTAAGACGAGGGGTGTGCAGGGCAATAGGATTCTGTTTCTTGTTTAAGGGCTGTGATACTGTATAAGCGTCATTGTATAAGNTCTCACTGTGANTATAGGCAGACCTTGAACTCATTCTCTTGCCTCATCCTCCTGANGTGAGCCACNATGTCTGGCTTTGATTGGTAATTTTTGAATTGAGGAACCCTTACAAGGCATAGTGGTGTACATGCATGTAATCCCAGCTCTGGGGAGGCTGAGGCAGGAGGATTTAGGATTCAAAGCTAGAGAAGGCTACACAGTGAAACTCAGGAAATGGAAGGAGACGGAGAGAGGGAGAAATCGATTCTGAGAGATAAAGGAATTCTTGTATAGACGTCTCTGGGACCTTATATGAGGACTGAGAAGTAACAGGAAGACACAACCCAGAGCATTCCAGTATTTTATCCTTCTCCAATCAAAACACCTCTGTTTTCTTTCTNTTCTATTTTAGAGCTTACATGTTTGAAAATTACCAAACTTGTCAGCACTCTAGGTTTGTGTCATTTATGACATCAGCTATAAAAGGAGATCTTAGAGGTGTAATGTGCCCATATCCCACCTCCAGCAGCACTGAGCCTCTGACAACTGTCTCAATATTTGCTTGTGGTCAGTTGGATGTAAAAGAAGAACTTAAAATGGAGCTAGGAGATCTGCACAAGGCCTCTGTGGGCTACTGTGAGGTAGTGAAGGTGGAGGACTGAAGGCCATTCCTGGATACAGGGTGTCACTGCTGGGGAAGAAGGGCTATTTTATGGCTTGGGATTGTAGCTTTGTAGCAGATAGCGTGTGCTGGGATTGTTGTATGATATAACTGAATCCCATGCCAGAATATGCACTGGTAATTGCGCAAATAAGACAAGAAATATAACTTGAGGGACACCAAACTCAAGGGACAAAGGAAACACCAAATCCATGGGATGAATCTCTGAGACTTTCTCTCATCAAGAAAAGAAACAGTTTTTAAGTTGACAATGTAAAGAGAGAGGGTAGTGACTTACAGGAAGGGGGAATAATATGTGCAAATGCCCTGTGATAGCATATACCCAGGAAATTCAAAGGTCTGACAAAGGTTTAGTCTGGCTCTGCAAAAAAAGCAAGATGTCAGAAAGACTTCACTGGTTAAATAAGGCAAACATGTAAGACTTCAGGAGCTTTTGCTTTCCTCTGAAGGCTGTGGGATCAGAACAAACAGGGTGGAACAANGCAGGATCCTTGGCAGATGATGGCTCTAGTCACAGTGTGGAGACAGATGAGCAGTGTAGCTGGGGGAAGACAGTGCCAAGAGAAGACAGTGTGTGGGCTAGTTAGATGAATAGGAAGATGGATGCCTGCATGAGAAGTGGAGTGAGTGGGTGGAAAAGCAAGTGTCTGGTAGGTGAGCTGAGGGAAGGGTGTGTAAATGGGTGGACATGAGATAGGATGGTCACGAGGAAGTATGAATGGATGGAATGACGGATAGGAGGATGGAATGAGTGGGAAGGGATGATGGGTGGGTGGGTAGGTGAATGGATAGACGGATACATGGATGGATGGAGGAATGGGTAAGTGCATCAGGACTGGAAAGAAAAATGAGTAGGTAGTAAAACATGAAAGAGAGATTTGTAAATGAGTAGAAGGAGGATTTGTATTTTTCCTCACTACAACAAAATATCCAACACAGAACAACAATTTAAATAAAGAAAAGTTTGTTTGGGGCTCATGGTTTCAAAAGTTACTTCTAGATTCAAAGTGGGACAGAGCACTGTGGTGGAAGCACACACATAGCTGCTCACTTCATGTCACCTAGGAAACAAAGAACTAGGCCTGCACAATATATAGTCCCCCAAACAACCCTCCAGTGGCCTAACTCCAACAAGACCCCACCTACAAAGATGTCCATCCCCTCTCAATAATACCATCAAATTATAATTATGAATCCATCAATGGAGTAATCCACTGATCAGATCAGAGCCCTCATGATCCAGTCACCTCTCAATGAATGAATCCACCAGTTGAGTGCCAAACTTTCAACATGTGAGCCTTTGGGGCAGAAGAATTTCAAATCCAAGCTGTAACAGTGGGTAACAGTCTTAGAGGAAGGTAAAGGGGACATGGGTGACTAGACATGGATGGATGAGTGAGTTGAAATGGATGGAAAAAGTAGTTGTTGGGTAGGTAGGAAGAAGGATGAAGGAATGGGTGTGTAGCTGGATGAAANGGGAGAGACAAAAGGACAAATGGATCTGTGGATAAAACATGGGTGGGAAGACGGGTGAGTTGGGAACCAGGTGAACCTTGCAGGATGGGTGGATTGCAGCTGCCAACAAGCCTAAGTGAGGAATTTCTGGAACATGTATCAGGAAAGATGCCATAGAAAGAAAGATCCTAGACAGTAGTGTAATCAGAATGCCATGCTAGTCCATGTTCTGTGTCTACCTCTGAACCACGGGATAGGACAATATGATGGGCAAAGCTGAGGCACAGGTAGTACCCAGATTGCCTTCAGCTTTCTGAGACTCTGAGACAGTTGTGGTGTACCCTCCGGTGATTGGACACGAGGCTATCTGGGTAACAGAGCCTGGCCTCAGACTTGTTGATGGTCATCAAAAGATATTGTAGGTTTGTCTCCTCAGACATTAAAACATATAGTCTCCGGGTAAGTGGATGAATAACTAACTGTATTTGCTCTAAAGATTAATATAACAAGAAAATACACAAGGCTGTATTTCATGATGTGTTTTATTCTAGACTCATATTTTAATGCATGACACATCCTGGGCAGTTCCTTGACACTAATTTTATTTAATGAGAACGTGTTATAGAATTTTCCAAGCACTATCCCTGGGCAACTAAAATGCATTAGCCGTTTTGGGTAAATTATATTTCTAAAGGAAAGTTCTCAGTGAGAAACAACATGCAGGTATCCCGAAACAGAAGACAAAGGGAGGTTGTAAATGGGAAGACAGGCCTGGTAAAATTGATAGTTCTGGTCACAGGGCTAACTCTCTTCTCTGCCTTGAGAGCAATACCACATACTAGGTGCTTGTCAAGCCTGGCTCTGAGGAGAAATATAGCGAGGCTGGGTCTCTGCTGTTTAGCAGCCTGCAATGAGCAACCATTGAGAGCTCACTCATTCTGTGCCTGATCCGGGGAAAAGTTGGACACTCTGACCTGAGGACCATGAGAACAGAACAGGAACACCAGACAACTTGAATGGAAATGAGCTGGGTGGGTGGGAGATTTCAGAGAGGGCCAGACCCACTCACCATCACCTTAGCTCCACTCCCCAGTCAGTGTAATGGGTACATGAGCACTTCAGAATCCTCAAGTCCACATTTCACATTGCAAAGCAGACTCAGGTAACCTAGAGCAAGTGTTCCCAAACCGTGTTCCTTGAAACTCTGTAAACTGCTACATACTGCCAGCTTCATTTGGTTCTATTTCGAATAATTGCGTTTATATTTGCACGTTTATTTGTTGTAGTGCTAGGGATCAAGAGGCTTGCACATTCTGGGCAAGCATTGTACCACTGAACTACACCCCTAGCCCCTCACTGGTGGATTCTAGGCAGGTATTCTACCACTGAGATGCATCGATTCCTTGCCAGACTTCTGGTGGTGGTATTTTGGTTTCATGTAGTAATTAGTTTGAGAAGACAATTCTACCATTTAAATATATTCAAACACAGTTGATACAGTCCAAATTACATGTAAAATATGTACACAAATTATATATATATATAATGTACATATACTTTGTATAATATATACATATATATTTGGAAATAGACAAAATCCACAAATATATTGCACACATCAATGCACTGCCTTCTATGGAAGGGACTTGGAACAGCTTGTAAAAATGCATGTTGCATGATAGAACACATTCAGGAAGAAATGAGTGAAAGAAAAAGTTGAAATGAGTCTGAGGTGCATGAGAGATATATCTGAGTCAAAGTCAGTTAGAAGGTCAGGTTACTAAGCCTGGCTGCCTAGGGATCTGGAACAGGTTCTTAGCCCCAGGTGGAGGCTGTGTATGGAGCATCTGGCCACCGCTGCACAGTGGGCAGCTGGGGCATATGAGAGTGTTCAACCATTCACCCCACAAACACTGAATCTCACAGCACAGGCAGTATGCTGAAACAGGGAGACACACAGCTGAGTCACAATTTCCTCTCTCTTTGACTCACCCTCTGGCAGAAGACAAGGGTGTCAGAAAGCAAACACACCCACAGCTGCCCACACACAGCCTGGGGGAAACGGAGTTTGCTCTAGAGTCCTTGGGACACGGGGGATGGTTCTCTAACCTGATGCCAGAAGGGAACTCCTGGGAACAGGAAGACAGGTGGGTGAGGGGCATGGAGGAGGAAACTAAATGAGGCTGTGTCCAGATGAGAGTTGATATGGTGAGAAGCTGTGCAAGGGGGCAGTACAGGGGCAATAGCCAACAGAGGCAGAGATATCTTGGAGTCATCTACGGGGAGCTCTGGGCTCAGCAGGGGAAGGTTGGTGTACTCCAGGGACCTGACAATGAAAATGGCCTTCCTGAAGGCATGGGGGCAAGGAGAAATGAGTGCATACAACTAGCCTCCACATGGGAATCTACTTCCCCTGGAGCTTGATCCACTGAAAGGAAGGAGGCAGGTGAAAACCTGTCTCCTGGAGAGGATTAAGAAGAGGTTCCAGGAGCTAGGAAGCCTGGAAAATTCACAGATACCAGAAAGCCACTGCCCAGAACCCTCTACCACTACCCGGGAGCTGTGCAGTAGTAGACATGTCACTAACTCTAGGATTTACCCATGAAAGGAAAAAATGGGTTCCACATCCTAAGGTCACAGGAGAGAATTCTCACAAAAGGCAGAGTACATTTCTGGGCACTGAATATTTCAGGTACCAATTAACACTCTATAGTCCCATAGATTACTAAACCAAAGCAAACTGGGTGTGGGACATCCCAGATGAGGACTGGCCCCCACACAGAGAGGCAGCCCCAGCATGGTTGGCTGCTGAGCACCCTCTTGCCCTCTGTAGTTAGGGCTTCTGATGGCCCACTGCCCATAGCCATCTTACTGTGGAGAAAGGGCCTGATCACTCACCACTATATTTAAGTGATTTCACGAAAGGATCCTTTGGGACAAGATCCCATTCTGAAATACATAGGCTGGCAAGGACCCAACAACTAAGTTGGCCACCCAAGAAAGTGTGTTACACAAGTGTGTGAAAATGTCACAATAAACATGGAGAGCATGGCTCAGTGATAGACTCCATCAGTGAGAGAGAGGCTGGGGTGTGGCTCAGTGGTAGAGCACCTGCCTGTTAAAGCTCCTGGATTCCAACACCAGAAATGCAGAAAATGACAAAAGAAACTTATTATTCTGTACAATTGGCACGAACCAACAAAAACAATGAAAATAAGTTATTGTGAATGTTAAAATTTAGTAGGAAACTCCTCCCCACTGCCACTTTGGAAGCAAACTAGGTTGGGGTTCCAGCTGTGACCAGTGGGAAAAATGACTTCCTGTTCTTTGGTCCTAGGAGAGGAATAGGTGATGGCTGTAGTCCACTGTGGGGACAGAAGCCAGGCTACCTGGGTTCAAGTCAGGACAGCTGACCTCAGTGTGACCTTTATTTGTATCAAATAAAAACAGAGGGCTTTGCATTAAATTTGGGGTTCAGAAAGACAGTTAGCAGTACCGTTATGTAAGTATAGCTCGTGAGCTATTTGGGNTAGGCTGGCCCTAGACATTGCCCACTGTAACTCTGAAGCTCAAAACTAGCTGCATAGCCTATAATTTATCTGTAAACTTGGGCCTTAGGCAAACTACTTCTCTTTGGACCTCAGTTTCTCCATTCTAAAATGAATTGTGGTTTTGTTTTGTTCGGTTTGGTTTGGTTTTTAAGTAACACTTAGCAGGGTGTGGTGCTATATACACCTGTAATCCCAGCACTCAGTAGCCTGAGGCAGGAGAATTACCAGACTAATCTCAGCTACCCAAAAAGCTCCAGGCCATGTGGATGACAGAGATACTAATGCCTGGTTTTCTGTGCCTTAGTGATTGAGGCAGGCTCCCTGGAGGAGGCAACATGCAGTTCAGACGTAAGGGATGGATCAATCCAAGAGAAACAGAGGCATTGGTTAGTCATTCTACAGGCTCACCCCAGGTGCTGGCAAGGATAGTCGACCATCATACATGGCTGGAAGTGTGGAACTATTGAGGTGATCAAGAAAGGTTCTCATAGTGGCACTGAGATGGTGGCTCTTTCTTCTGCAGTGGGGATCTGTCCAAGGCTCTGCACCTTAGGATGCCTTCTCCAAGAACATGCAAGAAGCAATTCGGGAATTTATGTCATTGAAGGGAGAAAAATGTTTCAGAATACTGAGGGCAACATTAAGCTGTGGTGGAGGAAAGACTCAACCCCATGGCTGAACTGTGTACGTTTCACTCCTTTATGATAGATTTGGATATGACATAAAAAGGTTCATGAGCTGAAGGTTTAGTCTCCGGATAGTGGCACTGTTGAGAGGTTGACAGCTCTATTGCTGGATAAACCCATGGCTGAATTCATAGCTGAATGGTTTGTTAGGAAGAGGAGGAGCAAGACTGGAGGAAGTTGGCCACTGAGGGTGTGGCTTTGAAGGGTGTATCTTACCTAGCCCTCTTCTTCCTCCACTCTTTATTTCTGGCTGCCAGGAGGTGAGCAGCATTCCCCATCATGCCCTTCCGCCATGATGTTCTATCTCCCCACAGCCTCAAAGCAATGAGCCAGTGGACCATGGTCTGACACCCCTGAAAACATGAGCCAAAGGGAATCCTTCCTCCTGTGAGTTGATTCATTCAGGTATTTTGTCACAGTAATAAAATGTGACTCAGATACTCCAATAGCAGATAGGCTCTTCCCACTGAGTAGGGTGGGGAGCTAGGGGAATTGGCTGAAGCAAGAAGCCTCATGGCCCTGAGTAGGATGAATGAGCAGGAAGCCACCAGCAAGGCACAACTGCAGTCCATGTCTCCAGGTCCCATGCCAGCCTTTTCTCTAAGAGATATCTATTTCCTTTAAAACCCAACAGCATTAGTTAGTTGCTTCTAGTTTTTGCCCCACTTACCAGCACACATTAACTCTGTGGCAGAAATGAATTCCACCCAAACAAACTCCCTTANTGCTCAGTTATTCCTCCCTGGCTCCCTTTAGATAAATATCCACGAAGAGGCTTTAATTAAAATGTCAACAAGGGAGGCAGCCTTGCATGTTGNCATCTTCTCACTTAGCAGCAAGTTGGACCCGTGTAGAGTCCAACAGGGGAACTGAGAACTGAACTTGCCAGGAGGGCCAGCCCCATGTCAGAGAAGTGACCTGCCCCTGCCCACTGCACAGCTGAGCATAGACCTAGTGGGATCCAAGCCAGACTCCTCCTCAGTTCTGAGCCAGAGCTGGCTCAGATGCTGTGAACTTGGACATCAACAAATGGCAGGGTATGTGGACGGGTGTGACTGAGGAAGACTTGTCTCTTATACACATCTAGATGTGTATAAGAGACAGAGACTGTACAGGAATCCACTGCACAGAGGCAAGGGTAGTGTCTGGCAGCTCACCTGGGTCTGGGTTGGGGGTCAGGAGGGCAAGGACTCAGAGATTCCTGCTGAGAAGGGCAGATAGCTTCAGTGGAAAATAGAAGCAAGGGTACTGATGCCTGGGCCTTTCCAAAATCTATGTGTTTATAATAGGAGTCTCCCAATTTTCATATGTCAGATTAGAATTTACTTTTTTTTTTGTACCCTTCTGCAGCCCAGGCTTCACCATCAGGTAGCCACTTTGTGCCTCACTTTGCCAATAGGTTCTGCAAAAGATAGGGTTTATAACCAGAGAGGCAGGAAGTGGGGGAGGTGGGGAGCCACGATGAAGGGCGAAGGACAGTTTCCTGAAGTGACAGACTCTGCCTTGGCACTGGCTAAGGTTTCTGGATGATATGTAAAGAAGGGATGGTGTGTGACATTGACCTTAGCCAAGACATTGCCCGTGTCCCTTTTGTTCTCCTCTGGAGGTGGGGGTGGGTGGGTCTGCTGCTCTCAGAGAGAGCACAGGTGCAGCTGGAACGGCAGGGTCCTCAGAGCATGAAAGGGGGAACAGTAGGTAAAAGCTGTCCTAAAAAAGGAGGACTTTCTCCAGCCTTGAGTGGAGGATGTTCTAGTTCAAGCTTGCTCCTGGGGCAGCCCCTTTGTCTCATTCACAGAGGCTGCAAAAGAAGAAAGCAATACAATTGAATATGAGCGCTCAAAGGACCCCCATCCAGTGTATATGGCTTGGTCCCTAACTTTTGGCCAAGAAGTCTTTGTTCAAAAGACAGCTTAGAACTTCACAAAGTACACAGCAGCTTATAGTTACCATAGTGCGCTCTATAGGAGGCCCAGCTGCAGACATACACTCCATGGGTCCTCCTGACATCACAGCCAGGCTCAAGGGTGGAATGGCTTTGCNCAGGAGAGGTGGGACAGTACCAACCTGCCTGCACTCTATGTGTCCCCATTCTGCACAGTTCTGCAGAGGGAGGCACAAATAGGCAGAGCCTGCAGTGGCAATCTGCAAAATGAGCTCCAGCCCACTCAGGCCACCAGAGCCAGAACCAGCTTACTGACCCCAAAATAGCATAACTCTAGTTATTTCCCAGGCCTGAAAAAAACCAAAACTACAGTCTGCGAGCAACCCTGAAAAGCCCCTGGCTGAGTTATGTGTGTGTGCAAGCTGCTAGAAGGCCAGCCTTCCCCAGCCCTGCCACAGCTCTCAACCTGCAGAATCAGGAAATAGGTGGTTAGATCAGAGGTTTCTCAGCCCTCCGCACAGACAGATACTCCAGGCCCACATGTGGATACCAGTGCCACCCTCACAGGGTTCTCTGTGTTAGTCAGCCTTGTGTCACTGTGACAAAATAGCCATCATGAATAACTTAAAAGGAGGAATTTTTATTTTGGCTCCATATCATGAGGCTTCTATCCATGGCTCTGTTGNTTGGGGCCTATAGTGAGGCACAGCATCACAGTGGGAGCATATGGTNGAGGGAGACNGTGCAAACTCATGGTAAACAGGAAAGAGAAAACACAAGACACATTACAAGTGACCTACTCCCTCCAACCAGGCCCGCCTAAAGTTTCAAGACCTCCAAAATGACACTTCTACCTGGAAANAAAGCTTTCATTCTGTGAACCCTTGATGGGAAGAACTCATATCCCACTGTAAACCACCCTGGGAGCTTCATTCACAGGCTTGGATTCTACACAAGAGAAAGCCTGGACACAGCCTCCTCCTTTTCTTTATCAAAACATTAAATGGCTTTAGCAGTTCCATGCACTTTTCTGACAGGGCTTTAGAATCTTTTTGTTGCTGGATAAATAGAAATGATTAATATCCCAGGCAGAAGCTACCTGGATTGAGATGTGTGTGTGTGTGTGTGCACACGTGTGTGTATGTGTGTGAGTGCACGTAAGCATGCATAAATCCATGCCCATTGTATTCTTTTCAGTTCTTAGTTATTATATTTTATTTATTATCTGCACCTCCCAACTNTNCTCCATTTGCCCACTTCCTTTTACTTCCCATCCTCCCCCTCCTATCTTTCACTCCTGCCCACTTCCTTAGACATGGTCTCAGGTCTCAGCATGTAGCCCAGGCTGACCTGAAACTTGCAATCCTCCTGCCTACGTGCTGGGATTATGTGCCACCACACCTGATGCAGAGTCTCAGATGCTTCACTTNCATTAAGAATGATCAGCAAGGCAGCAGTGCTGGTTTGAGGTGAAGAGGAATCAGTCATTCTTCTTCCCAGGGCCTCCCTCACCTCCTGGGTTGCCTGAATCTCCAGCTTTATCATGACTAGTACACTTGTTTGCACTCTCGCACTATTCTTGGTTCACCTCAGGAAGGGAGGAAATAAACGAAGAGGCTGTTAGCATCTGACTAGTTCAGCATACCAGCCCCATGCTCTAGGAATATCAGAAAAGAAGCCACAAGGTAGGCCAGTGAGCCCTTCCCAGCTGAGCCACACCCACCCACCCAGCATTGTCTACCTGTTCCCTGCAGGGTCAAGCTGAGGTGCACNTGTCAGTCCAGACTGCTCCTGGATGCCTTTGGGAGACAAGGAGGGAGGGACTCAGGACCCAGATGCAGAGGGGGCCCAGTGCTAGACATCACAACAGATCTCCTTCAAAGAATATGACCCTTTGGTCACTAAGATCCAGGAGTGTTTTTAAAATAAGTAGATGAGACAGTTCGCCCATGTTGCAAAGGTTTCCTCTTAGGANGGCATTCACAAAATTAGCTCTTCAGCCCTATTCAGATAAGATGGTCCTTTTAAAGTCTTGTTTGTGAAGTTGGTTCTCTCCTTCTGCTTTTACATGGGTTCTGGGGATTGAACACAGTTTGCCATGCTTTCAAGCAAGTGCCTCTGCACGCTGAGCCATCCAGTCAGCCCTAAAATGTTACGTATATGTTTATTTATGTGGTGCCGGGGATCAAATCCAAGGCCCTGTACATTTGAATAAGTGCTGNCTGTCTGAGATATATTCCTAGATCCTGTTTTTTGTTTGTCTTGTTTTGTTTTTGAAACAAGGTCTCACTATGTAGCCCAGGCTGATCCTCCTGCCTCAACCTCCTGAGTACTGAGATTGCAAGTGTGTCTAACACACCTGGCTTACACTGGCTTTTTCTGAAACCTCTGCTTGCATGCCATTGACTGTCTGGGCTGCTTTTGTTTATATGTTGTATGGGATGTCTTTTGCTGTGTGACAGAGGACCTTAAAACTCAGTGACTTTGGTGTGACATTCTGGTCATTGTCTTAGGTTTCTATTGCTGTGAAGAGACACCATGACCACAGCAACTCTTATAAAGGGAAACTGTTAACTGAGATGGTGGCTTACAGTTTCAGAGGTTTAGTCCATTATCATCGTGGCAGGGAGCATGGTGGGGGGACTATGGCTGTGTGGAGGCAGACATGGTGCTGGAGAAGTCTACATCTTGATCCAAAGGCAACAGGAAGTGAACTGAGACACTAGGTGGTATCTTGAGCATCACTGCATCTATCTNCCTAGCAGTTTGTGACAATGAGGAAGTACAAAAGAGGACTGAAGTCTTTGGAGCAATCAATGCACTGTGATTCTCTGTGCTGGTGATGGCCAGAGACAGAATGGTCAGATTTTGGGAGGGCAGGAGGGAAGACTTGGAAATTAAGATCTGAAGGCTAGTGTGTCTGGATAGGGTCCTGGGTGGACTTCTTAGCCGAGGTTAGGGCTGTGAAGAGAAATAGCAGCTCTGGAGAGACTGGACACAGGGAGAGAGCCTGCCTTCTTCTCAGTCCACACGTGAGCAGCTGGAGTCANGGAGTTTCTGACTGGATCATCTGTTCAGCTCCTCTGTTATAAAGGAGAGGAAGAGGCACAGAAAATGAGTTCTATGATACACACTGTTGCAGACAGAGCAAATTAGATTATGGAGTAAGGGAAATGCTTTGGACAAAAAAAAATAATGGCTAGATCCAGTTACATCATGACTAGGTCTTTGCAACATCTGGACATTTTGAGAACAGGTGAGGAGCCAAGCAGTGGCCTAGGGGAGGCAGGATGAAGACATGCATAGGGTTAGGGCCCAGAGGCAGACCAGGCACCCAGGCACTGGAGAAAGAGGTGGATGTGACACAGACAGTGTGGGGCCATGTATGTGGGACCTTAGGTATCCACCCATANCAGCCTGTGATTACTGAGTTCCCCACCTCAAGGAGCAGCTTGAAAGCTTGGTTATGGAAGGAAGGCTCACACACAGAAACCACCTAAAACAAGACCTGTGCAGATGCTGAGCTGTGCCATCTAGGCAGGAGTTTGGAGAGGTTGCANGGAAGCTGGAACTGTGTGTAGATATGGCTTCTTCATAGAGGAGGTAGGGGAGGTGAGCCTTCATTTCCAGGACACTTGGAAGAATTATGCTGAGAACAAAAAGAAGCACGTTGTCTCTAGTGAAATAAGGCAATGACTTGAACTTTTGAACTACAGTCTAGCACATCCACCTCATGGCAAGGGCACTTGTGTCTGACCACAGTTGTCTCCATCCTTAAACTGAAGCAGCCATGGCAGCCACCAGCTGGCTACTGTGGTTTCAGAAGCCTGGGNAAGCTTCCCTTGGCTCTGNTCTGCCTCAGGGTTCCAGGTTCTCAGGAATCTAGTTGACTGTTTTCTCTTCACCTGCAGGTACTGGCCCTGGCTACAGCGCAGACTCTCTGCTGTCTCTGCTCTTGTTAGCGCTGCATAAGTTCCTGCACCCACTGCTGGGGCACTGACAGCCATAAAACCTCAGTAGGCACCCTGGGGAGGACACCTTGCCACATGGACACAGGGACCAAGGGAAGCATGAAGAAGTCCATGCAGAAATAAATAAATCATATTTTTGGGGAAGTAACACAAATTTAGAAGACTTAAAATAATGCATCAAGTTTCCAAATAGGATGGAGTGCAGGCCGTGCAATGTGCATGGGGCGCTGAGTACTCCACTGCAATGTACAATGTATTTTTCCTTCCTTCACATTCCCTCCGAATCTTCATTTTGCACGAACTGTTGAGCAGGTACTTTGAGGATAATATGTAAA
>LZPO01008194.1:113992-128799 GCA_001675575.1 Neotoma lepida | reverse complement strand
AGCTGAACAATGAAAACAATAGGCATGCCAAAGTGGAAGAGGGAAAGCACACAAGGCCTCAAGCCTACCCAAAGAACCATAGGCTATTAAAGAGTGCTCAAAGTGGGAGAAATAGCCTTCCCCAGGGAAGAGCACAGCAACTGGTTATCCAATACCAAATGTCAGCCTGAAGACATACATACAAGTAGCATTATACAGACAGAACAGGTTACATTTAGATGTATATGTGCGTGCACACACACACACACACACACACACACACACACACACCAATTAATGATAAAAGAGGTCTTGAATTTGAAAGAGCAAGGTGGAGTAAAGAGGTTTGGAGGGAAGAGAGGGGATAGAGAAATGAGGTCATCATATTATAATCTTAAAAAAAAGAAAAAATNTGGAAACAAACAACAAACACTAAAATCCAACATTAGGCATGAAAAGTCCTTTTTTGAGTTGTTTGTCAGGGTTGTCCTAGAGATTCCTCAAACACACAGCCTTTTGCCATTGCCTGTGGTTATCCCCACAGTGGTAGAAGCTTTAGGCCCTTCTAAAAGTAAGGGCTGAAGAGAAACAGCCACGTTTTATGACCAACATGTCTTACATACCATGGGATATACCTGAACAGAAAAAGATGCAAAATTCATTATTTTAAGCAACATAGTGGTGATTCTCAGACTCTTATTCTAACCTCAGAAGAAAGTGTTGTCTAGGATGTGAAAAAGTCTAAATGACTTAGATTGCANCAAATACACAACAGCACAAAGAACACTTTGTTTGAAACATTCTTAAATTTCACTCAAAATATAATCTCTATATGTAAATATTAAATACTGAATGTTCTGAGAAACATGAGCCCACTGTGTAGTATAGAGAATCTATTAAATATATTTCACACAATTGAAATGAGNGTGCTGTTTCTTTGGGGGATGGGCTGCAAGTGCTGTATCTGAGTTGACCCACAAACACTTGCTGATTGNATAAGTGCTCTCCTGCCTTCTTTCACCTGCAGAGTTCTCCAACACATTTCAGTCTATACATGAAATATACATAGATGTCACTAATGATATTTTTAAAACAGGTACTATGAAGTCTATAGTCACAGTATATTTAAAACCTTTATCCAGGCCATTGTGAATTAGTGACTAAGTTTTATAGGAAATCCAAATAGCATCTGCAGAAAGTCATTTAGCATAAAATTATGTTTTCCACCCACTAGATAATTAGAGCATGGTTCATGCAGGGAGGAGAGGGATAGAAAATTATCTGTCAAGAATATCTCAAGGCACTTGGCAAAGGTCCACGTTTGGGATGAACCTAGGTAGCATCTTGTTATAAGCATTGAAAAAGTAATTTTCTTTCTGAAATTGAAAATTAATGTAATGCTTCTGAAGGGAAACATTTAGTAATCACCAAGTCAAAGCACACAGAGTGTGATTCCTTTCTGTGACCTGAGTTGCAATATATTAGTAACCCTGCTTTTCCACTCCTAGGCAGAACTTGGTTAGAACCTACATCACTGAGTAGTTCCCCAAGCTACTCTGCCTCCATTTCATGGTCCTCAGGGTTGAGTCAATGGACACTGCTAAAAACCTTCTGTTTCAGAAATGTACAATTGACACTTTGCTCTAACAAAGCCCTCTATAGTAAAAGAAAGAGATCCAGCGCTNGGGAGGCGGAGGCGGGAGAATTGGGATTTTAAGACCAGCTTNNCCTATGGTGAGTCCTTGTATGAAAAAGGAAAATAAACAAATGAAATTCCAAATAAACAATGAAGGAAATATTCCAATGAGTTATGTTAATGTCAAATTCTGGTCAATATGATTTTATTTGCTCAATTTATTAGAGTTATTAAGATACTTGAACTGAATCAAAATATATATTAACGTTTGATATACTATCGCTNTGCAAAAGTANATAATGCCAATAGTAAATGCTTATAATTTTAAAATGAGTATGTTAGATATCCAGAAAATTCAGCCCNGTGATTATAAGGCCATTAAATAAACATAGTACTTGGCAATTTTATTCCAAACCTCATAGTTTCCTGCTGATAAAATCTCTATAACATCCCGAATCACCATCTAATGTCTTACATAATTTTTAATGAGAAAGTAGGTGCACTTAAACAAGAGCAGGCTTAGCAGTTGGGGACTCTCTTTTCTCCATTGGTTGCATTTTCAGTACCCCAGTTCCGTTCTGTGCAGACCCACAGCCGTAGTATGAGATCATTTTTTTTCCATCTTTCTCTCTGTGAAAGAATCTTTCCCATAGCCTTCCTGACAAGTAGTCTTCCAGCTGAAATTATTTTCATAGACAGAGAAGCAAAAGAAGGAATTAATTCTTCACAGGACAAGNCATGTCACTGTTCGACAATTTTAATTTACACTGAGCTTTCTCACCAGGAGTCCTGGTTCTGCCTGACAGGGCAGGCTCTTCTTCTCCAATTCAGCCCTTCAAACGTGTCAGTGCTACAGTCGGAGAAGCTGCTGCTCTCAGAGAGATCACTGGCTTCAGTGTGCAGCTGAAAGAGGGCAGAGTTAGGGAAGTGGGAAGGGAACCAGACTGACAGGGAAGAAAGAAATTAGACATCAGCTTCGGGCTTCCCTTTCTCAGGATGACAAGTTTATTCCCTTTGTGAGTTGTATATGTAGGAAAGATGCTAATTAAGCTGGTTAACCATTTGGGAAATAATTTCTAAATTGCNTTCCTACTACACACACTACTCAGATTTGCTAGAGGTAAAGTAAAAATTGAAGAAGAGGAATGAGACCATTAAAGTACTAGAAGACTTATGGGGTTCACATATACACACACAGTATATATAAACGCAATATATATAGGATGCACTATATGTATGTGGCACAGATGTGCATATCCCAATATATATGGAAATACACACATGCACACTTTTTATTTTTAGGATGGCAAAGCCTATTTCTAGTATTATATCAAAGTAAAAATATAAGAAAAATCGTTAAATCTAATCATTTAAAAAATAGGAGTCTCTTTCCAAACTTGAGGAGATCAAGACTTCGCTTCTGTTAAATTAGCCCAATTCCAGGGTTATAAATACCCTCTTTCCCTCCCTTCATTGGAACTAGAGAGGCTTAATGACAGCTAGAAAATTAGATGGGCTGTGGTGTAGTAGATGACAGGATGCAAATATCCTGTCTTCAATTTCCAGGGACTTTCTCACATGGCCATTCCTGGTATCTAAAGCCATGGATGGTCTTTGTTGTGAGGTAGTTCTCTCAGTGGTATTTCTATGAATGTCACACACAGATGTGGGGAACCAGCTTCCATTACCTGGATGTACAATGTAACCCATCCCCTCCGGGATTCTGCCCCTCTCCTCTACAGAGTGCTGCCATAGGCAGCTCTGAAATTTCGTCCCCTGAAAAGCCCTTGCTCATGGTGGCAGGGACAACCCACACTTCTGCTACTGTCTTTTCTTCTTCCTCCTGTCCTCTACTGCTTTAATATAGAAGATGGAGAGCAATGAGGAAGATTCCCAGCATCAACTCTGAGAGCTTCCAGATGCATGTGTACACATACCCACATACATATGTGCACATGTACACGTGAACACACACACACACTGTTGTGGATATGAGCTGCTTGAACAAAGAAACTTGAGCCACATTAAGTTAGCAAAACAAACAAACAAAAAAAACAACAAACAAACCACCTTTCATTCTAAGGAAAGAGTTAGTAGCAAAGACTTTGTGTCTATCTTCAATCTACATCTTTCCAAATGAAGATATAGGAAGAAGAACCCTAAAGAGTTCACTGTGGCTGTTCCTGAGAAGAGAGAATTCTGAGTCATCTTTTCTTTTTAGCTTTGTATACTGGTGGCATTATACACAACACAACACACACACACAAACACACATATGCACATATACACACATATATTCCTAAAGTCATTTCCATCAATTTGGGATGGAAAGAAAAAGACAAGATAGAAAAAAGCCATAAACTTCTATGAAGCAAGCATGGAAGAAGAAATTTACATGTTATAATAAAAATAATGATGACAAAATAATTCTGGGGTATGCAGAATTGACTAGGACCTAAACAAACTAGCCTTTCTTCCCTCTCTCCTTCCCCCCCTCTGTGTGTGTGTGTGTGTGTGTGTGTAACTCACTATGGTAACCTGAATACAGAGCCTTCTCGGCCATCTTGCTCATCCTGGGATCTTTCAAATACAGTTTTTTGATGGGCAGGTGAGCATGGGTCCCAAGCTTCTGCATCTGGACTGAGCTCTGGTCAGAGATGCTGAGGTTTCTGCTCTTCAGTCTGTGCTTGGAGAAACAAGGGACAAGGTGATAGGTGAGCGTTGGATGCAAAGGAAAGAACTCCTTGAGAGAATGTAATGTATGTGCAGGTACGGAGGCCAAAACAGGAGAGGGAGTTTGTGCTACTGGCTTTCAGCTCATGCTCTAAGCAGGAGTGAGCTCATCTGGTGAGAACCAGAGCGTGGAGGACTCGGGCATNGAAACAGTAGTCTTGGATAACTGTCATGAGACGCTTATTAGGAGATGAAGGAGAGATGAGCTGCTTTTTTAGTGAGGTGCATTAATAACATAATTAAACCATGGGATGAAGTGTGGGCTTCAGGAAAAGGAAGTAAAGATGATTTTCCCAATTAAAATTAATGAGTTAACTTTTACCTGCAGTAGCCACAATGAGCTTGCTAATGACTGCCTTAGAAGGCCCAAGAATGCAGTTCACCCCATCACCTACACATTTCAAGCAGCCTATTTTGGATTTAATTCAGTTTTCTAAACCTTTTCTACTTGCCCANTGTTCTGAAAGTGAATAACAAAAAAATAACCGCTAGCTGTAATGAGGCTGCCCAGAAACAAAAGCCACGCAGAAAAGTGAGAGCTTTTGGATTGTTTAATACATGGGCGGTTTTCAGCTTACCCAAGTTAATATTTCCACAAGCAATTATCCTAGTTGGCGTCCACCCAGGACTCGGGGCAGACATTAATCCTTTGGCAGCAAATGTCGTGGGAATCCCTATGGACCTAAAGACCCCCTGAAGGGGGTGTGGGTTAGCCCCCTCTGTGAAACTGCTTCCTCTCTGATCCTTTACCTTGTGTCTCCAACACAGAGATTCAGGATTCACTGGTGGCTCATATGTAGGAATTTGGTTTTAAGTGTGAAATGCATGTATTNAAAAAGCAAACCTCTTGTATGTGTTAGTGTGTACATTACAAATAGACTGAGGAAGCCATAAACAAGGAGCAATTAATCCCTGGTGCCCCTGACAACAGGGACAAAGGAGATAAGACATAGCAACCCCCATAATCAACAGCTCAAGATACTAACCAAATAAGGACAAAGCCTGGGACTTGTCCAANCTTGCCAAAAATGGAAAACTGTAGCCCTAACCAGGCCCTAACTAGCCCTGGCCAATTAGAATGTACTAATATGATTGCCACTTGCTTAAGCCAGTCATATCTAAAATAACCTAACTGCCCTAGGAAATCCCCTTCACTTGTGCTTAAATAGAGCTTACACATCTCTCTCAGGGTCGTTGCCATCTTGCCTTTGTGTGGGATGGACAGCCTCAGTATACTGGAATAATAAACACTCTTGTTGATTGCATATGTGGATGGTGGTCTTTTTGTGGGACCTTTCTAGGACCCTAACATAGACTAGAAAAAGGAAAAAAGAAATTGCAGAGATTCACTTAAGGGGTCCCTCAGTGGCTTGTAGTATTCATAGTGTACTGTAATGGAAAAGGCAGATGTACAGGTTGAGCATGGGCANGCCTAAGACATGTCTCCAGTCTGCCCGGCTCAGTTCCAGCGGGGACTGCAGCTCCCCAAGGTGGTTACAGACTTTGGCATTCTCCTCTCGCCTGCTAGTAGTAATGTTAAGGACTGTGACTTCTCTGTCTTCTGATTGTTTCTCCTGGGTTGACTCCTAAAACTGCACAATCCACTCCAGACTTCTCTAAAGTGGTTTTNCTTTTCACTAAATGACCCACCACCCATCACCTCTCTCTTTTATGCNTATTTACATATTTTATCTCCTGTATTAAACTATTAGTTTCTTAAAGACAAAATTCATAGCTTACTTCTTTTATACCCTCCGTAGCATGTAATTTTATTTTAAGAATTTATCCACATGAATGTTGCTTTTCAACACCAAAACACAAATCCAGTTAGATACTTACGGGGAGCTAAAAGCAATGGCCGTNATGATGTGTCCCCTTTCTAGTTCTGGAACTGAGCAAGCACAATCAAGGCACCTCAGTTTTCTCCATGCTCTTCATACCTTTATTCCTAATTGCATGTAGGCATGTGATAAAAAACTGAAAAGGATCCTTGCAAGAAGGCCAATCAGGGCTTTATAAGGCACTCTTAATGAGTTAGACATGGTGCTCACAATCGGAAATAGAATGCATTAAACTTTATGGAGATAGTTTCCACATTCTAGAATTACAGAGACTAGAGAAAAAGGTAAGAGTTATAAATTTAAGGTAATAACATACAGAAAAAAAAAACAGTTCAGGCTTTTAAAGTCCTGTCTCTGTTCCACTGAAAGAGTCAATGCATTTTTAACAGATGAGATGAATTTTACATATAGCTTATGGGAAAGGTACTTTTTAAATGTGGAATTGACAGCATAGCTCAGGCTTGTTAGATGATACCAGTATCATTTGGTCAGAAGTTTCAGAATAATTCACAGAACTTATTTCCAGAAGTTTTCTTGTCTAATAGATTCAATAAAAAATTCGAGCTGACTTCAGGCCGCTGGGGCCTCTCTAACCTACCATGGGGCTGTGCCAATCTTCAGCACAGTTCTTGAAATGTTGATGTCTGATGAAAAAAAAAAATCTTGGTCTGCCTTACTTGGGTTCTCTATGTATCCCTGGCGGACTTGAACTCACTGTGTATACTCCATGCTGGCCTTGAATACACAATCATCCTAGTTTAGCCACTTGCATGGGGAGATTACAGGCTCACAAAATCATGCCTGTCTCTCTGTCTTCATCTTGATCAGTCAGTTCTAGCTTCTGGTCCATAGCAATAAGTGTTTTCCTCACGATGTTAAAATGCAACTGTTTTTATAATAGGTAGCATTTAAATTAAACTGAAATGCCAAAATGTAATTGGCACGGCATGTTCCAAATATAACTTAGTAACTAAGGTTCACAGTATGCACTTTTAAACACATGGCACATGTTTTCCTGCCATTGTTAAAATAACTTCTTTGACAAGAACAAAAGAAATATCCAGCAATTATCTGCTAAATGCCAAAAATTTGCATTATTTATTTTATATGCTGTGGTGGAGAGAACCCATCTGTGTTTATTCATGTGGAAATCAAAGTAATAATCACAGAGAATTTAAAAATAAGTCTGTTTTCAAGAAGAAAACACTGAAAAATATTTGCTGATTCTGCTTCTGTGAAATGTATATGTTTTCTGTGCTAAGGAGGTGCCTGCCTCTGCCCTGAGCAAATGGGGTTTCTATGTACACATTTTCTAATCTCACTCATGTTGTGATATGATCTTTGGTTAACTGAAAAAAGAAAATAAAAAGAAAGACCAATTAGTCTCAATGTTATCATTGCTACTTTTTGTTGTTGTTGTTTTCATCATTTAGCTTAAATTTATTTGGCATGACTGGGGAAGTTAGAGATTGTGATAACAAAAAAGAATTACTATGACCCAAATCTAACAGAAATATTCTAATTATCTGAATAGAGTCAACAAATGTGTGTTTTGTGTTTTTATTTTTATTTATTTATTTTTTATCTATCTGCAATGGCAATCTTAACTACTTTGGCAGAAAACATTCNGAAACTGAATTTGTCCTCTTCAAATTACTTTCCCATCTATGAGTACCAGTGGGTATTTTGAACTAAGTGGAGAGTCATGTGATCTCTTATAATGGTAATGGTGGGAGACAGTTATTCTCTGTAGCAACTGTAAATACCAAGTAAGGAAGCCATATGGATTTGGTCCATTTTTCCCCCTTCCTTTTCTTTGGTCATCCCCAAACATATCTGGGAAGGAAATTTCAAAGTGGAAATCCTATTTTTGCTTGCTTGCATAGCCCACGCTAACATTTGTTCCCACAGATGCTCTACATTTTCCCACAGTGGAGGAGAACGTCTGAAGCCCAGNTCCACCTCTGATGATGACAGTGTGAAGAACTTTCTCTTCCCTCCCTGAGAGACTTTTNTTCGGTAGGTCCAGCCATCCCANGACTGCTGGAAACACGTGGNCTGACACGATCTTCTAACGAGCCTCTGAAAGGTTGCTTCGCTCTCTACTCCTCTAGGACAAAGAGAGTGGGTGTCAGGAAAATGCTAATTATATATGAAGATATTTTCTGGCTAATCATTAAAGGAGGCTCCTTAATGATGGCCTCAAAGAGGTATAAGCATCAATTAAAAGGCAAATGCAATTATTTTACTGACAACTTAGGTATCCAAAAATGATGCTCTCCGTGAAGCTGTAATGTTTGGGCACGAATAAACCATTTCAAACTGCAAATTCATTTTATCATTTAGTACTTACCAGAGGATAAAAGTTAATGGAAATATGAAAAATGTTGAGTAAAGAATTACAGTAATTTACCAAGTAGTGTTGACTTCAGTCAGTTTTACAACTAGAATTCGCTGAACCACCTAGCAATTATTTATACATAGCAANNNNTTGTTGGGTTGGCTAATCAATAAAACATTTCCTCTTCTGGAAGCATTTTAAAAAATACCAAGCAAAAATGAAAAGACAGGGAACACAACTGCACTGAATTTTATTTCTACTGAATGTATAAATTCCCTCAAGCAGCTAACTTTCAACATTTATTCACTGTAATACTGTCGTCAGAATCAATTAAAATCACTTCTACATATGTGACCTGGTCTCGGGGGAGAACCTGCTTGCTTGCTTAGAAGTGTTTGCATGCTTTAAAGTGATGGTATAAATGTTACCAAGTTAATTAACATGCTTACCAACTGAGCTGTAACTAAGGAAGCAATGAATTGAAACCATACTTTNTAACAGCAGTGTGGAAGAACAGCTAAAGAATTCAGTAGGTATCGCAACTAAGATAATTATGTTTTACTAGAATGAATTTTAAGTGTGTTAAAGAAANATTGTAGAAATTTTGAAAACAGAAAAGAAACTATTGAGGAAAATTTAAGGATCTCTTTATTAGCAACTTTTCAATGATTTTTTNCTCACTAATTACACTTAATTGATAGATTTCTATTTGAGAGATTTTTTTTATAATTAGTTAATTTTTTTTGTTACTCATGGAGTTTAATTAGGATTGCTTGCATGAGCACTGGTCAGTTCTTTACTGAACCATGGGCTCCTTACCATGGGCCAATACCACTGAAGAAAATGACCCTCCCTTTACTGGANTGATTTTGGGTATGTATATGTGGATGGGTATGTATATGTGGATGGGTATGTATATGTGGCAGAGGTTGATAGCAGGTGTTACCTCAATTGCTTCTCTACCTTCTCTTCTGAGACAGGGTCTCCNANTGAACTTGGTGCTCAATGGTTTGCTTAGACTGGTTGACAACAAGCCCCANGGGTCCCTTTATCTCTGGCTTCCCAGTTCTTGGATTTTAGCTNTGCACTACCACATCCAGCTTCTTTATATGGATGCTGGGGTTTGAACTTATGTCTGCATGACAAACAATTTACTCATTGACCTATCTCCCTAGCACCTTCAGTAGTTATTTTTTTGTATTGTCTTTGGCAAGCACAACTTCCTACATATCAAGTAATGAAGGCTGGGGGTGTTCATGTGTTTTATCAAGAATGAGCCAGTGACCAATAACTTCAACAAATAATCATATTCATTCTCATTAAAAAATTTTCTGCTGTTGTTTCACCTCTTAACTGCCTAATTCGTTGTCTATGGTTTTAACTCAGAAGATATTCAGATTGCTTGTTTTGCTATTTCTTCCCTGCATTGTACTGGCTCATTAGCACATCCTGAATGTTCTCAAACATACCTGGAAAATTTCAGAGGNTTTTCTCTTTTCATTTAAATGCTACAAGAAGTTTTTCAAGTCTCCTTTTACAACAATTTCCATGACCTTTCCCAATTATGTGGCTTCAAGTTACGAAAATCTGCACCTCACTCCAACAAGAATAACACATAGGTCCCACACCAGAGAATTTCAGCATCTTTATAAGAAAAACAGACTAGAGTTATCATTGTTTTTAGAAACATTTTGTCATGGGGAAAAAAGTTTGAAAGTATTTTTAGAGAAACAAGTTGATCATAGTTTTGGAAACCTAAATGATAAAGAAAACTATGAGACTGACTCTTCATCAAGCTACTGAAGTCTATTACCTGTGTGCAAATAAAGGTAGGGAGTGGGGGAGATGTGTGGGAAGATAGAAAAATGGTAAGGAGGTCAGTGTGAGCAAGACNGAGTGGCTGTCCAGTCCTGAGGTGGGTTTTGGAGGCACAGACCTCTTTGCTATCAGATTCCAGCTAGCCCACAGTGGTAAAGAAACCAGGAAGGAGTCATGAATTCTCTGTGTGTTTCATGTCTGTTACCCTTTTTCTCATCTTGTAGAAACCTATTTTAGGATCTGAGATTTTCAAGGACAAGAACACATCTGTTATACTTTCTTGGCATGAAACTTAACACAGTAAATGAGGGTGTTAAATAAATATTACCAGAAAAGAATAAAATGGAAGACGAACTGCAAAGATGAAACTCACCTTTGACCTACTTCTTCTACTGCTAAATTGTTTATGATACTAGGTAGGAAACACTAGTTTATGTTGTATAAATTCCTGAAAGTGATTCAATATTCACAGAAATATTTTGTTTTCCTCTCTCCTATCCCAGCCTAGCTGCCGCATGTGGGACTTGAAGGGCAGATATTTTAAGTGAATTCTTTACTTTGTAAGAAGATTTCTGACTGACTTTGACAAGCTCAAAAAATAAATATACTGAAAATCCCTGGGGATAAAGAAAGATAATTTGTTTTGTGAAGGAAAAACTATTCAAAGGTTAATGCAAAACAAAAAAGTGAGCAATACACAGATATCCACTGAAATATATTGTTTTGCTGGAGGAAGTCNTAAAACCACAGCATCTGGAGACCACAAACATTGTCTAGTAAAGTTTNTGGTACCCACATATAAACAAACCAAGAGAGAGATAAGCTAGGAGAGGTGTCCAAAACAAATAAGTAGTAANGTAGACAAGGAGGAGTTCATCCTCCCAATCAAGTACTCACAAAATGGAGTGATGTAAAGANAATAATATTTTAATGGAAAATTATATAAAATGCCCTTTGATCTCAGTGATGTTTAAAGACATGAAAGAGAACTTGACCAGGATCTATTAAAAAAAAGAAAAACAAAACCCAGCAGATGANAAGTTTGGGCAATGGAATTTAAAGGGGGAGTTTCAGGGGTCATAATTATTAAGCTTTCAGGGGAAACATAACTATCAGCTTCAGGCAAAAATGATTTTACAATGGAGTGGTAACCAGCTATATTCTACTCTCCAAAGTTAGAGTGGAGATCATAATAGTTGTGACACCTACTAGGTATGAAGAGTTCTCCTCTCTAGGCAGATAAGAACTGATTTGGGCCANAAAATTCTGTGACTAATATTGAAGAGAAAAATATCTAAATATGCAGATCATAGATGACATTCAATTTTTTTGGTTTGCCATTGTTGGGCTTTCAAGGCTTATCTTTGATGGATATGTCTGAGATATAACATGAACTTCATTATATGTCTAGTCTTTGCTCTTGCTATCTCACACAAAGATCCTAAATATCATATAATTTCCCAAGTAAGAAGGGTTGTAGGAATCTCTCTTGTATTTGATTTTGTACAAAGTTGTAAGATCTTTAGAATTTCTTGAGTGACAGGAGTCTCTTTGTACCCAAGCTGTTTGGCCAAATTTGAGTTTATGCTACGGGATGAATTGGAATAAGGCCTGAAGACAGCTTCAGGCTGGGACCAGTCACTATGAAGACATGATGATTAGAGGATTGGTGGGTTAGAACTGTCACCTTCTCCCAGCAAGCTCCAGAAAAGAGCTTGATAGGATGATAAAGACCAATATCTTCAAAAATTCTGGGACAAGAAAAGAAAATCCTGGTCAAAGATACTTGAGCAGTTCCTTGAGCAATGTGGTTCTCAACCTTCCTAATGCTGAGACCCTTGAATACAGATCCTCATGTG
This sequence comes from Neotoma lepida, assembly GCA_001675575.1. Taxonomy (NCBI): domain Eukaryota; kingdom Metazoa; phylum Chordata; class Mammalia; order Rodentia; family Cricetidae; genus Neotoma; species Neotoma lepida. The sequence goes on along the minus strand of LZPO01008194.1, from coordinate 116,592 downwards.
GTGACCCCCAACCATAAAATTATTTGGTTGCTACTTCATACCTGTAACTTTGCTACTGTTATGAATCATAATGTAAATATCTGACACGCAGGATATCTGATGTGCAACCCCCAAAGGGGTTGCTATCCACAATTTGAGAACCATTGCTCTATAGTAATAAAGGTTGGTGTACTTGGAGAAGGCATGGAAACTCCATGNCCTTGCAACAGGCCCTTCCCACAGACTTTACCCTATATATGCATNTCTTCCATCTGTCTGCTCATCTGTATCCTTTGATATCGATAATACAATATCGACAAAATGTAAGTAAAGTGTTTCCTTGTGAGTCGTTCTAGCAAGCTAATCAAACTTGAGGGGAAGGTTCTGGGAGCCTNAATGTGTAAGCAGTCATTGAGAGTCTGAGGCATACATTTGGCATGTGCACTGGAGGACAGTCTTGTCNGACTGCTCCCTTAACCTGTGGGAACTGAGGCTACTTCCAGGTAGAAAATTAGAATGAAATTAAATTACAGCCCATCCAGCTTGTGTTCACCGGAGAATCTGATATAAAATTGTTTAGTGGGTGTATGGAAGTGTCGACCCCATCCATCTTGTGTCAGTAGGACATATTGAACTGGATATGTTACTAGTTTTTTTTTAAGTTATTAAATTTATAACATCTAAATGGAAGTATAGCTATTTTGCTTTGGGAAAACAACATTTCCTGTAATGGTATAAGAACCATGTGAGTGCCTCAACATGAAAGTCCTTCCCAAGCCCACTGTCTAACTGACTAGGTGCATTGTCTCGTATCGCCTATTGTAAGTTGAGAAAGTAGGTCATTGCAAGAAGAAACAATGAACCAACCAATGAGAATGTGGCATACCACAGTGCCTGCTCTTGGATTGGGGAGCCAGTAAATCTGTCTGGGTTTGTTTTCCAGCCCTTTCACTTACTAGCTACAGAATTTTGGAAGGGGATAAGTATGATCAGAATATATTGTGTGAATTTATTTTTCAATTGAAAGAGGCAAAAACAAACAAACAAACAAACATTAGCCAAACAGCAGCAAGAACAAGAAGAAACCTTGTAGAGAAGTTAGACATTTTTCTCTGTGCCACGGACAGATGCAAAATAGAGCAAATTTGGCAACTATCTGTGGTTATGATGATTAAAAGGTTAAGTAAGTTGAAAATAATCAAGCACTGTAAACAGCTCTTGGCACATAGGTGTCCATAATGCAAAATCCTAGTACATGAAAAACCCCACTCATAAGATTAAAATTTCATACCTATGATCCCAAACGCTGAGAAGAATGAAGCTCTTTTGAAGCCTTTTAGTGAACGCTCCCGGAAACTGTAAAACTTTTCAAATGTGAAAAAAGTCATGGCACACATTTAAACTTGCCAAGTTTTCATTAATGCTAAAACCATAAAATGCCCAGATTGGGAAACTGGTCCCCGAACCCATTCTCTAATAAAGGCTAATGCAATCCCAGCCCAGGAAGCCAGCCTGAAGGAAATGATACCTATTTTCTTGACAACAGGACAGTTCTTGTTTTTTCACACCCCACCCCCCAGGAGGAATATATCTAAAGGCTTTGAAGGCAACAAAGGAAAATGGGAAAATGCCAGATTTTTTTTAACATAGATACTTGGTAAATAGTCTTTGAGATGCTCTTCCTTGTACAGGAAGCCAGACCTGTTTTAGACATGTTAGAGATGGTCACAGCCATTGTCAATCATGTAACACTTGGTGTCACTCTTCCAAAAGCCAGGAGTCAGGATCCCACTTGCTTTGTATGTAAACAGTAGGGGGTGGTGAGGGTGGGTGGGAGTGGAATGGAGGACGGGAAATTTCTTCTAAACTTCAGTCCAGTGAAGAGGAGGTTTAAGTAGACCAGCAGTAAGATTTCAGGAAGGTTTTCCCACACAAGTCTCACTTTCCCCCAACACAGCTTATTACCTGAGTGGCACTTCCTTCATTGGAATGGACATATCTCTGAAGTAGGTGGATTGGTTAGTGTTTGTCATTGAACCAGCACTCGGAGCTCTAAGCTCTTTCAGGTCTCCAGCTTTTCACCTGCTGTTTTAAAGAAAGGCTTATTTTAATTATGTGTATGTGTGTGACAGATATTCTTGGTTGTCAACTAGACTGCTTCTGGAATGAACTAAAACCCAAGCTGCTGGGCACTCCTGTGAGGGATTTTCTTTTCTGTTCTGTACCTTCTGGTGACATCCCACATAAAGGACATGGCAGAAGGAGACTTTGCTTTTCTCCTGTTTGCCCTCACTCTCGCTCTATCCTGTTTCTGTGGCCGGTGTTAGAGTCAACTTCTTTGGGACTCCAACACAGACTGAAAACCTGCAGTTCTCTCCTCCAGGACTGCAGCACCAGATTGGGAGTGCTGAGACATGCACCCTCATCAACAGAACAACTCCAGGATTCTCTACATTTCCATCCCCAGATAGCCATTGTTGGATGGTCTGGACTGCAACACACACACACACACACACACACACACACACACACACACACACTCTATCAGTTCTGTTTCTTCAGAGAACCCTGACTAAAGTGTGTGTGTGTGCGTGTGTATGTGTGTGTGTGTGTGTGTGTGT
>LZPO01008194.1:82717-92751 GCA_001675575.1 Neotoma lepida | reverse complement strand
GTTGCGTGTGTGTGTGCGCTGTGTGTGTGTGTGTGTGTGTGTTGCGTGTGTGTGTTCTTGTGCATGAGTACAGACATATATATGCAATGGCGCACATGTGGAGGTCAGGGTACAGCCTCAGCTATTGGTCCTTAATTTCCACCTTCTTCAAATAGGAGATCTCTCTTTTGTTGTTCAGCTAGAACTCACCAGGACAGCTGGCCTGCTAGCCTCAGGGGTTTTCTCATCCTGTCTCTACTGAGTGACAGTGATGGAGGCAGAAAGTCTGAAAATACTTTGTTTTGTGCTTTCACCCTAGAAGCCATATGCATATACTAAAAATTAATTAAAAACAAAACATGAAAACAACCTGTAAAATATATATAACAAACAAAAACTAACGAACCAAACTGTGACCACATGAGAACCATGCAGAGGAAGAATTTCTAGTAATTTTGTAATACAGCAGTTTGGTTTAATACCTTGCTGGTATACTGTAAAGATGACAGGAAACAGAAAGAAAGGCTGAGCTGCATTTAGTGGCTTGGGAGCTGGTGATGCTGGCAGCACATTTAACGGCTACCCCTAGTCACCTGGTACCATACCATCTAACATATACCTTTGCATATATCTCTACATTGCTCTGTGAGAAATTCAGGAGGAAAATATGGCACAATTGTGTGGGATTTGCTAATTTCTCCCGGCGGCAACTTTATTTTTGTCAGAGCTTGTGAAATGTTTTGTGTGTGTTTCCTTAGTTTGAAAGAATACTAAAATTAATATAAAAACTGAAAATGACTATTAGTAGAGTCACAGATAAATATGATAAAGCAGATAAGCATGATCAAGTAAATATTCGGAATCAGAGCATCTATAGTAAGAGGAAAGAAAAAAATCAAAGAAGTTAAGCAAATATCTGTCAATCATTAACTCAAAGCTGTATGAGTGTATCCATGTGAAATATGTTTTTTAGTATTGTGCATTTCAGAGCCCCAGAAATAATGATCGCATGGTCACTGTTCTGAGTCTCTAGAGCCCAGCTGGAGGTGTCTACATAGCACTTTCTATTCAGAGGAACTAGTATCTTTGAAGACATGGCTGCTTGCAGTTCAGGTCAGAGAGGGCCTACACGAAAATGAGCCTTAGACATCTAGGCAGAACAAGGTGAGAGAAAGCTCATATTATCTTCATGTTAAAATGAGGCAGGGGCTGCCTGGAAAGGTTTTCTTGGGTCTCTAAAGAAGGGACAATGGAATCAGGTCTGCCTTAAATGCAATGAAATACTCAATGAAGGACACCCACAACCAAGCAAAGAGGCCTAAAGGCAAAAAGCAAAAAGCAAAAAGCAGAATGATGTTAGAGCTTTGGGAAGTAGCTAAGATTTTTCTGAACATCAGTAAAAGAATTCAAGTACTTCTGCTTTTCTATACAGTTTGCATTTCAGACCGGCTAATTGTTGATTAGATTTGTTTTGTTTTGTTTTTTGAGACAGATTTTCTCTCTGTAGCCCGGGCTGCCCTGGAACTAGCTCTGTAGATCAGGCTGGCAATGAGATATTTCTCATTTCAAGAAATGTTTTTTGCTACTAAATGCAGGGAGAATGCTAAGCTCTGATGAAGTAAGGGCTGGGGACTGTAGTCAGAAATGGCTGCTGGGATCGGTAAGGGAAAGTGAGATGGAGACCTTGATGATGAGTGCCCTGGTTGTGTGAAAACTGGAGCACTGGTTTACTAAAGTAAGTCAATACACACCTCAACCCAGGAAATATTATTCACAAAAGACAGAATTAATTAGTAAAATGAACACAATCAATATGGTTTCTATTTATAGCTCCAACTTTGGGAAAATACACACAAAAAAGGAAGACAAGAAACACCATTTTAAGAATCCAATTAAGCTATATGTAGAACCGAGGGAAATTGTGTCTACAAATGATCCAGTTTCTTCAACAAAGAACTTGAACTGCCAGGCATGGTGCTTCATGCTCATAAATGAAGCACTGTGGAGCTGAGGCAGGAGGATGGAATTCATGGTCAACCTGGAATATATATATAAAAAGTGAGACTCTCTACCAAAAAGTGCATGAGAAAATTAAATAGAGCAGAGCAAAACAATACAATAAAATATGAAAGGAGAGATGGAGAAAAAATGTTACAGATTACAGAGTTACTTTATCAGCTAACTGGATTTATCCAACAGCTGGACCCAGATTCTTGATTGATTTAAAAATGTTAACAACCCAATTTCTAGATAATGGAACATGCGCCAGATTTTAGTTAATCCTAAGGAGTTACTGAAAATTTTGTTGAGTGTAGTACCGATATTTAGGTCACTTTAGAAAGTTCTTATTTTTAAATAGATATTTATGCAGAGGTATTTATGGGTAATTTGACATTTTCCCAAATTTCCTTTAAAATATCTTGAGAAAAAAAGCAAAGGGACAAATAAAATCAGAACAGTAGAATGAAAGCAATTACTGGAGATGCTGGGCTGCTGAGCACAGTGAAGTTACTCAGACAATCCTCTCAATTTCGTTGTTCTTTCCTTCATCAGGGGCTGGACAGACAGCTCAGCAAGCAAGCACATGTTGTGCTTTTGCAGGGGACCTGAGTTTGGTTCCCAGAACCTAAGGAATAGATCGCAGCTGCCTGTAATTCCAGCTCTTGGAGATCGAATACCCTTTTCTGGCTTAGACAGACACATACATACACATAAATAAATTAAATCTTAAAAATTTTCATACATTGAAAAACTAACGTATATATCATTCAGTATGACCAATTTGCATACTTTATACATACATCAGAAACACATTTTAGACCAAGAGAAATGAGGAATGGAACTATATAAGATCTTCTGTTGTTTATTTTGACTCTAATGTCATGTCAAAACCTTTTTTCAATTAAAGGTCTAACATTTTCATTGAGGAATTATCATGTAATTGTTTTATTAATTTAAAATGAGAAGAAAATGTTCTATTGAACATTTAAAATGAATTCAAGCACAGGCCATCATTTATGGTGTTATGTTTGACATATTTGGAATAACTAATTGTACAATGTTGTCTGGTGCTAAGATCAGAAATGAAAAGTTCTTTTTTAAAAGAGAGCCACAGATAATTGGCACTATGCTAGAACTTATTTACTTTTCATGTACTTTTTTTCTCATTCATGTTATTCTTCAAAATAGGACTTTCTCCTGTCTCATACCTCTTTTTGTGCACACTCATGTGTGTGTACACCTGCAAATGTATGCATGTGTGTGTGCACCTGCAAATGTGTGCATGTGTGTGTGCATCTGCAAATGTGTGCATGTGTGTGTGCACCTGCAAATGTGTGCATGTGTGTGTGTGCATCTGCAAATGTGTGCATGTGTGTGTGCATCTGCAAATGTGTGTGTGTGTGTAGAGGCGAAAGGACAGTGACAGATTCTTCTTCAGGCATTGTTCACCTTGTTTTTTGAGGCTTGGTCTCTCCTTGGCCTGGAATTTGCCCAGTGGACCAGGCTGGCTGGCCAGGAACCCCTTAGGATCAACCTTCCTCTGCTGTATTAGTACTGGAGTTACAAGTACACATTGTACCACCACACAAAGCTTTTAAAATCTGCATTCTGGGGCTCAAATTCAGACCCTCATGCTTTCAGAACAAGCGTTTTAGTAAGCATCTTACTGACTGAACCATCTTTTCAGTTTATACCTTCTCTGATATTTAAATACATATTCTCAGGATAAATGGACTAAAATACATAAATGCTGGCCTATGGTTATTCATTTCTCCACAAACAGCAAAACTTTTTATCTCTCAGTGTGATATATTTTTTTAAAAAAAATCTTTATTTCTAAGGAAAAATAGAAGTCAGAAAATACAAATTTTGATATTTAGTCACTTTAATGCCTTTTTTTTCCAGTTCAGTTGGTGACCAGCACACAGTTTTGGCGTCATGCTGCTTTGTGAGACGGCCTGATGACATAAATCGCCAAAGTGTCTTCAGAGGCATTACCAGTGGTCTAGGGAACTATGATCTGTACTATTAATAATCTGTCCCAATAAACCCTGCTTACCCAGAAATAAATAATATCACTCAACAGGCGTTGTAGCCTGTTGTGTCCATGTGTCCACAGTAGTCCATGTGTAGTTGACTCCCTGGCTCCTGACTTCCACCTCTCCATCTCTCATTCTCAGGAAGAACAGCTACCATTAGTGCAGATAGCGTCATAAGAATCTTAGCAGCGTTCATGTACATGGACATTCTGCTCCGTTAGCTTGCAGAACCAATTCTAATGGAAGCCATCTTTGAAAAGAAACACTTCGATCTAATAAATAAGAATGAGATGTTGATGTCTGCTCTGCGTGTGGAAGGATGATAGCACTTTTAGTTTATTTTTGTTTTTCTGAGTTTATAACATTTTTCTTCTTCCAGAGTCTTCAGTACTCTTGATTTCATGGTGGCTAAGAAGTTCTGTAGCCAGAAATCAGTGGGCTATGTTGTTGGCTGTTTTTATCCTTTGCTTTTTGGCTTTTTGGGGGCCTATCACTCAGCTCCAAAATAAATCACAGTCTTATTCTTTCTTATAAATGCCCACCCTTATCTTGGCTTGATTCTGGCCAGCTTTTCTTAAATTAAATTATCCTGTCTACCTTTTGCCTCTGGGCTTTTATTATTTATGAATACCATTTCTTTCCTTCTTACTCCATGGCTGGCTGTATGGCTGTATGGCTGACCCCTTCTTTTCTTGCTCCTTTATCTTTTTTTTCCCTTTTTTATTGTTTTATTTATTCTCTCTTCCTGCCAGACCCACCTATCTTTTCTCCTTCATTGCTACTGGCTGTTTAGCTCTTTATTATACCAATCAGCTTTTTTAGGCAGAAAGAAACATGGCTTCACAGAGTTAAACAAATGCAGCATAAAAGAATGCAATATATCTTTGCATAATTAAACGAATGTTCCCCAGCATAAACAAATGTAACACATCTTAAAATAATATTCCACAACAAGGCTAGGGTTATGAAAACAAGTAAGCATCTGGGCACTGAGAATCCGTAATATTAACTCTACAGCTACCTTCTTTACAATTTTAGTCAAATCATTGCTCATTAAACATCACACATTTGAGAAAGCTTATTCTGGGAGTGACTTCAACTGTTCTCATTTCAAAGTGTTTTTTACAAGCAAAATAATGTTCCATTTATACAATTCATTATGGATGGTGATAGTGGTGAAGCTTATTGAAAACAATGGAGTTAAAGAGGCCATTTTTGAGTTGATCATTCAACAACCACAGCTTTATAATTATAGAGCTTTAAGAACTTGCAAAATATGGATTAAAAACTCCCCCAGCCATCAGACTCACTGAAGAAGAGGCAGTCATACTTGAATACTCTTAACATCTTAAAGGAAACCCCCGAAATTTAAGAAACAACTTCTACATTGTTCAAGGGAAAAGACCCCAATTTACTGAGAATACACATTCAGTTTGACTGACATAAATTGTGACTCTTTGGAGGAATGAGAATTTAGTCATGTGCAATGATACACACCTTGAAGCTCACCACTTGGAGGTAGAGGCAGCTGGATCTGAGTTTGAGGCCAGCCTGACCCACATAGTGAGACCCTGTCTCAAATGAAAAAGATTTGGGACAAGACAATTTTGTTTCTAATTCGGCCTCTTGCTTATCTGCTTTACAAACACTTCAATTAGTTGCATCTCAGGATGTTATGAGAGTTAACCAAGCATGATGAGGGAATATCATTGCTGGGTGCTTACAGGGTATTTAATGGGTAAAAGCAGAGTTTCATTTCTGTGTTTGTAAAACTGTGGTTTAAAGTCACAGATATATTTTAAACTTAATGACACTGAGGACAAATGACAAAGGTGACCTGGAAGAGCCTTAGGTAGATGCTTGTCTCACCCAATCCATCTTCCATTGTAATGTATGAAAAACATACCTATAACTTCCTGAACATGGCTCTGCACTTGAAGAAACATTAACAAGATTTCTCAAAGTAGTTGGAGTATATTTCATACATTTTTACCTTCTATAGGGCAAAGAAAAAATTTCAGTTTTAGTGATTTCTAAATTATAACTGTGTGGCGGTTTGAATGAGAATGGCCCCCATAGGACATATATTTGAATACTTAGCCCCTAGTTGGTAGAACTGTTTCTGGAAGGATTAGGAGGTGAGGTCTTGTGATGTGGTGTGCCACTGGGGGTTGGCTTTGAGGCTTTAAATGCTCATGCCAAGCCCAGTCTCTCTTTTTTTTTCTCTGCTTTGTGCCCATGGATCAGATGTGAGCTCTCATGCTTCCTTGTCATGCCTGCCTGCCTGCTGCTATGCTCCCCACTATGATGGTCATGGACTCCCTCTCTGAACTGCAACTCTCCAGTTGATTGTTTTCTATAAGTTGCCTTGGTCATGATGGCTCTTTACAGCAATAGAAAAGTAACCAAGACACATGTTTCTACTGGGAAACACCAGAAAACAATTCTTTATTGTGGTCTTGCTTCTGAATCTCTGAAGGTGTTCACTCATTACTGAACATAGGTCTGAAGCATCTTCATATTTTGGTTTATGTTTCAACTAAAGGTACATTCTATATAGCACATATTTGAGGAAGGGCTTGTAGAAGATATGTAGTTCTTAAGTCCATATCCCATGACTGTAATGACCTACTTCTATAGCCTAGATGTGTAGTTCTGATTCCTGAAGGCCAAGTAAAATTCAGTAGATGAAAGAAGTTAGAAAGCAACACAGTTGACTGCTCACTCTATTCCAGGAATGTCCAACATCATCCATTTTATTCACTCTTCATAGAGACCCCACGAGAGGATGTTAACATTTCTACTTCCTGTTTTACAAAAGTTAAGATGAAGAGTTAAGGTACTAGGGATTTTCTGAGCTGAGAAAGGAAGTTCAACTTTAGCCATGACTAAAAGTGCATCTTAGGAACTCTGCCAAGTTACAGACATGACATTAATACTTTGCCAGTGGCCATGTCAGAGGAGCAGCAGGTGATGATTGACTTCAGGGTATCAGCTCACCAGGAGGAAAATCCCTGATGGGTGAATCTCAGATAGGCAAGGGCCTGAGACCCCAGACACCAGAGTGGCTTTTGCTTCTGCTGTGCCTTTACATGTTTGCCCCTGCCATTTTCCTTTAGTATCTGGCATGATATGAATGGGTGTGGGGAGGTCCCTACTGTCTGTAATGTAGTGTGTTTATCTCATGGAAACATCCTGTTCTACTAGGCATATTTACCTGTGGATTATTATGAAGATGATTTCTTCCTAAGCTGTACTGTCTAATTATAATAACAATAATTTAAACAGAGTTTTGATGAATAAAAATAAATACAAGGAAATGTCACACATTAGGGCCTATGTGTTTCACCTAAGGAGATGCATAGATCACAGTTCAGGTTAATGATTAAGGAAAACAATTGAGTCCCCAGGAGCCAGGCTGGCTCTAATTCTCTTAATACTAAATGATGCAGTCACAGGTTTCAGTGTGCATCATTAGCTGAAACAAAGCCTTAAAATAACTTCAGGTTAGATCAGATGTTTTGATAATAGCTTTGAGATAAAAAACCCCAGAAAACAATCTAAAGTTCACAAGAACACATAGCTGAGGTCAAAAATACAAAGCAGCACAATTGTTACTAGCTGACTTTACTTGCTAGGTCTGGTTGATGATCAAAGGTGATGATTAATTCCTTGTACCCACTTCTGCCCTCAATCTCCTGATATAAAAAACTATTGATGAGTGGGTGTATATCCAAAAGATTTAAAGTAGAGCTGGCTGATTCTTTTTCATATACAAAAGTTTAGGTTTGTGATTACTTTAAGATTCCTTATAAGATTACTTTTCAAGAAAAGTAATAGAGTAATTGGCCCTTGATTTGGAACTTCAAAACTACAGCCTGCCAGTAAAAGATCTGGCTGAGAAGAATATTTTGTTACCTACACGATTAATCTACAACTTGCTTGTGTATGAATGTATGTGGATTCTTGGGATAATTTTTCACCTGTAATATGTAAAATGTTTAATGATATAAAGGATATGGAAAACATGCTGTTTTTTAAAACTGTTTGTTTTGTATTCATTGTAGTCATTTACTTGAAAGACAGAATGTAACCACATTGTAATTTTTGTTTTGCCTGAAAGATTTTGCTAGATATATAAGCTGTAAGGGAAAGAATAAAGATAGAGTTAAAGAGAGTTAAAATGGGTTAGAAGGAAAATATCAAGAATGAGAGGTAGAAGGAAAACATCAAGAATAAAGATAGAGTTGGAAGGAAATCATCAAGAATGAGAGAAGGAAATCTCCAGGAAAATGAAGAATAGATAATGGAAAAGAAGAATAAAGGAAAGGTCTGAAGGAAACCATCAAGAGGGTGTGTGTCTTTTTCCCTAGCCCCTTCAGATTAAAAAGACTAGTATGCTTCCCTTTGAGCCCTGTGCTGCTGAAGGCTGGTCCCCAAGAACAAACCAAAACAAAACAAAAGTCTTTCTTCCCTGTGACCCATACTCCCAATCTCTCTCCTTTCTTTCTGTTTTCTAAATGACAGACTATTGAGTAGTCCTCATTCCTTTCTTAGAAGTGACTTCTTAGAATCTGTGTGCGACACAGTTTTCACCTGGTCAATAGATATTTTTCATGGTCTAAGATATGAGTGCTTTTACCACTTCTCAGTTTTATTATGGAAAAAGTATCTCTATTTTGATTTTAAACACTCAGACTATTAATGTGCCCATAAATCCTGCTTCACGGGGTTTTTAATAATTTCATTAAAAGGTTTACCTTTTTCTCAGCTATTGAATATAGCTTTCCAAACAATCAAGAGTAATATACTGTTAACCTCTCTTTTCCTGCCCAGAAGGAACACAATAGCTCAGCTCATATGCAGGATGACTTTGTAAGCAATGCCTGCTATTTTATCTAGTGAGAAGAAAACAAGAAATTATAAGGAAATAAATCATGTATCTTTTAACAACTCTCTCACATTTACAGGTGACTCCCCGAGAGCCTTGATATGAATATATTTTGTTGAGTCATTTCTGATTGAGGTGATAGCTACTAGGAACTGAGTAACTGTTTAAGCCTCTTGGAAAAGGTGGTGAGGGGTCAAGTGGTTTTCAGAAACTGCTTCATAAATTACCTGATATAGAGATTGGCATTTTAAATTTTGGACTCATGGAATGCTTGAAATTCATTTTTAAAATTTATCATGGTCTATTAAGGAGGAAAAGAACAACACCTTTCAATTTAAATACATTCCTGCCTTTTCAGAAATCTAAATGTCTGATATTTATTTTCTTTGGGTTTCAGGGTCCGTCACAGAAGTTAGTTATAAAAGAATTGTCAAAGCATATGGACATAGAACTATAGTGAGTTGTAGGAATTGGCTGTAGTGTTTTGGCTTTGTGGATCTAATTATTCTCTGACTCATCAAGTCACCTGATATACCGGTTACTTTTATGGTTTCAAAAATAGTTTACTTATCCCTGTTGTATAATAAGTTATACAAAGGAATATATTCCTTTGTAACCTCAAGGACAATTAATTTCACTGTAATTCTCAACTCTGCCTTCCTTGGCTGGCATTCACAAAGTTTCCATTTTTACCAGGCAATGCTTCCTCAATCCCTGGTTTATCCTCTTCCAACTATGACATGTGCAACTCTGTTTCTTAGTAAACAAGTGTCCTTGAACTTTGTTCCTGCTTTTAATTCCAGGACCAGCCTTCAATAACGAGCCAAATAACTGGTATCTTGACATCATCTCCAGATAGTGCACACTAAATATTGAGTTTAAGCTTTCAAAGCTTTACATCAATAAAATATTTCCTCCAATTATCAGTCTCCATGGAGCACAGAGAAATGTATTTATTCCATGCTGTATGATGGAGTTACTTTATCTTCTCTTATGTGCCTCCATTCTGTGCACACTGCCTTGGAACACAATTTCAGTGCCATGGTTTCTCTTCAAAGAACTGCCTTTTTCTGCTGTCATGGTTTACTAAAACCACTTTATTTTACTAGAAGAAACTCCTTTAC
>LZPO01008194.1:44768-60268 GCA_001675575.1 Neotoma lepida | reverse complement strand
AGATCTTTTTAATAATAATAATAAAAAAGAAGGGAATAGAAAAAAAACAAATAGTTTGGGTTGCATATATTTACAGTAGGAAAGCAGTTTTGTGATAGATCATGCATTCAAATCATAGTGGCCCAAACTGGGAAGTTGTTTGCACCACACAGTCACAGCAGAATTCTTTTGTTTCCAAGTCAGCCTTTCCTATCATTTTCTGTTCAGGATGTNTCTTTCAGTCCTTCTGTTTCACAGCCTTGAACATTTCTAGTGGATGCCTGGGGTAAACTCCAGNCTCTGCATTTTTANGTTGCATTCTATTGTTTATCTTTTTTTTTATTGTAGCAGAAACCACATACTGCCTCTCTTGTCCAGTTCAGTAGTGAGCAGGTCATGAGCAGAAGCTTTCTATAGCTGGAAGGAGCGTGCAGCTCAGGTTCATCTGAACTATATCAAGAGAACAATGGGAAATATGTTACCAGATGCTATCAACTTCTATCCCATCTGTCCATTGTTAACGAAAGTTGCAGTTCCATCNACCACTTTTAAAAGTAATAATGTTAAGATATATTTTCCATATTATGAAATTGAGTTGTTGTGTGTGCATAATCCAGTGACCATTAATGATTTTACTAAATGTAACTATCTCTCTGATTCAAGTGTTGATCATTTTAATCCCTCCAAGTCAACTCCTCATGTCCANTTTTAGGTATGTTCTATTTCCATGCTCACCTTAGACAGTCATCAATACATTTATGTTTTTATAACTGTTCCTTTGTTAAATATCTATATACATGGGACTATACCACATGTTCTGCTCTACATCTAATTTCTTTCATCTGAACAATGGCATGNATCTATCCCGATGTAGCATATATTAACAGTTTATTCTTATATATGGCTGAACAGCCTATATATCCCATCATGCTGATGTCTTAGACATTTGTTTGCACATCATTGCAAANGAGTANTTGTTCAATAAGTCTATTGAGTAGATTACCTTTCCCCAATGATTGCTTTGCACCTTTGAAAAATGCCAATTGATTACAAATATGAGTGTGTGTGTATGTGTGTGTGTTTATATATCCATATCTATCAATCTATCTATCTAGTCAATCTTGCTTCAGTGATCTGTGCTTAACTCTCCTATCCTGAACCCATCCTGATGACTGTGAATGTGTAATAAGTTTTGAAACTGGAAGTGAAAGGGCCCCATCTTTATCTTTTCCAGACTCCATTTAGTTACTCTAGCTTAGCCTTCCCATATAAAGCTTAGTGGTTGTTGAAATGGTTGCTGGAAAAAAAAACTATTTGAATTTTGATAGAGTTGCATTCAAGTTCTATTTAATCTATAGATCAGTGAGGAGTGAGTGACAACATGAAGGGCCTCTCCATTTGTTTCTGACGTTACTTTCTTGCTGTAACATTTTATAACTTTCTGGGTACAAATATTGTACTTCTCAAATTTATTCCTTTGATTTTGTTTGATGCCATTGTAAATAGGACCATGTTCTAAATTTCACTTTCAGATGGATTACTGTTCATATGTGGNGCTCAATAGAACTCATTTATTTTGATGACTACTAGAGAAATTTATGTTCTAACAAGGCTCTGGCTGATTTAAAGTAGTGCTATAAATTCTGAAGGTGAATATAAACCTCTCATGAATAAAACCATATCTTATTTATCAGAGTACCACCTGAAATCCTTCAGCTATGTTCCGCACACAATGGGAGCTTATCGTATTGCTATTGAATAAACATAGGTATTTTGGAGCATTATCTTTTTAGTTTAAAATAATTGTTCCACATTTNTCAGTTGCCTTGATTCAATCTTGATTTACATATATGATATGAGTTAAAAATTCAACATAGATTCTTATCACATTGGAAATTCTTATTTTAATACCAAGTGTGATGGTACATGCCTGTAATTCCAACACTCTGGATGCTGAGTTAGGAGGACTTTGCAAGTTCAAGTCCAGCTTCACTTCCAGTGAGTTCCAGGTCAGCTAGATCTACATAATGACACTCTGTATCTAATTATTTATTACTATTATTTTTATTATTTATTAATATTTAAAAGCAATAATAGAAACAAAAGGAAGTACAGAGTTGTATTGTTGATAAGAATAAAAGTTTATGCAATGACATATATTAGCATTGTATCTTTTATTATAAATGTCTATAGTTCAGTAACATACATAATTACTACTTGATGGATGATAACTTTCAATCAAGAGTATATTTGTTTCTTCAAAATGTTTCAGACTATCTCTTTCGGGTTATACACTTGTAAGCATTTCTAGAAGAATACTGAAGCTACAGCATACCTATGTAATCGGTTCTGAGCACAACTACTGCCTTCACTTCACCACACTACACAGTTCAGGAAGGTTTATTAAATTTCAAAGCAGAGTAAGTATCTGACTGTCATGATGGGAAGCCTCGTCCCAGTGCTACCTTCACAGACAAGAGGCGTTTGCCTTATAAAATGCATTTGTAGAATGCATGAGTTGACTTCTCTTGCAGACTGAACAGTGGATATTATGATAGACCAATCACTGACAGATTGCCAAACTTGAATGAGAAGACCATGTGTTGGTTCCATGTTTTGTCTGATTATTTGNTTGTTCCAGGTTTTATTTTTTATGATGTAGTACATTACTAATATTTGTTCTAAAGTAGACCTGGGAAGGTTTTTATATCCTTCTGGTACTTTCAGCTTCTTCATGGTATTCTATAGACATTTGGGCAATGAAAGGAATCATCCTTAATATATGCTACAGTAGAGCCTGGAAGATAAGCACCAATGACCTGGTCCATTTTGGCTATAAATTTTCTCATTCCATCACTCGAAGGCATCTTAGGATATCCTTGTTGATGAAAAAGAATAACCAACGATGTGAAATGAATAAAGCTTATCATAAATGGAAGTAGTTTATTAAGGTATGGACCAGTTATGCTGTGATCCATGCCATAATNTGTGAAGTTCATAAAGTCACCANCACTCACTGGACTTAGATGGAAAATGGAATTTTACCCTACATATTTGTGAAGACTGCACAGAACACAGAGGCCATGATATACAGGGTTTCTAGAATGGTCTAGCTGTTCTTCCAACAGGACTATTATCATTTATGGTAAGTTACAAATGTAAATTTATTTATATATTTTGGCTTTTGGCAGCACTTGTCATTCTTTTATAATAAAAAAGCCCCACCAAAATTGTACTAACATGACCAAAGTAGTGAATTTCTACTTCTCAGGAATAACTCTTACAAACTATTCATGGAATTNGCCATTCAGTGATGATGGGGATTCACACACAAAGTGATGTAACTCTATAAACAACCAAAGGTATAAAAATGAGGAAACAGTAGCATAAACATAAGAATTAATAGTTCTGTTATCAAGATTGTACCCATAGTGCACAATCTCACAGAGGAGCATNCAGAACATGTCTTTATATATCACTTTATATACAAATATATTTTGTGTGAAGTAACTGCTATTCTAGATTACCTTTAATCTTTTTAATGTACTTTGTGCATACCTATACAACAATAGTTATTATTGTCAGCTCTATTTGCTGAACCTTGCAATCATTAAATGACACCATGCTTTTTGCATCCTGCTATCAGATGGTTNAAACAGAAAATGACTTGTTTGTTCTATAATGGTTTGATGTTATCACACTATTCATAGAGGTTAAAGAAGGCTTAGGGAGTCCATTTTATGGTGGAAACTACTGACATTTCTATGAATGTTGTTGTACACCCAGTTAGAACACTGATATTGTTATCAGAACATTGACATTATCATTTTTTTCCCATGATAATATACATACATATTTGGAGGGACATGGGCTCCTAATAAAACATTGTTCTCACTAAAGTAAAATGCATACTTTGAAACTGATTGTGGAACATTTTTTTTATTAAAAAGAACCCAAATTCTGACAATGAAATCAAAAGCTATAGTTATAAAAATTTGCCAATATTTTACTATTTACACAGGGATCTACAGAATTTAGTAACATAGCTAAATTTGAAGTTTAAACAATACCACAACCTGATAGCTTATATTTGCCTTCTCTTTTATTTTTTTTAGTATTCTATTCTTTCCTCNTCNTCTCCTTCTTTTTCCATTTTGAGACAAGTACAGCCTGGGCTAATGTAGAACCTGTCATGTATCACAGGCTGGCCATGGACTCTTAAATCTTTATTCCTTAGTCTTCTATGTGCTGAGATTATAGAGATGCACCACCATAGCCAGCCCATAGTTTTTCTTCATGTTACTTGTCATTAGGATTTTAGTGATGCCCAAAATCTATTTTTAAATTTTTCTTTTCTATTTTTTTCATTTTTCCCTTTTGTTGAAAATAGATTCTTTTCTCATACAATTTGTCCTGATTATGGTTTCTCCTCTCTCTACTCTGCCCAGTTCCTCCCCACTTCCCCTCCCCTCTGGATCCACTCCCCTTCTGTCTTATTATGAATTAAGTAGAAAAGAACAGGTTTCTAAGAAATANCAACCAAATATGACAGAATAAAATATAATAAGATTAAGCAAAAACTATCATATTGAAGCTGGTAACAGCAACCAAACAGGAGGAAAAGAGTCCCAAGAGCAAGCACAAGAGCCATAAACCCACTTATTTTCACAGTCAGGAGTCCCATGACAATACTAAGCTAATAGATGTAATATATGTAAACCTGGTGTCCTCTCTCCCCTCTGACTTTTTACAATCTTTCAATCTCCTCTCTGAGTTCTGAGGGGAGATATTTGATGAAGACCTTCCATTTTGACTCTTTCTCCATGTATATCTGGTTGTGGGTCTTTGCATTGTTCCTATCTGCTGTCTGAGGAAGCCTCTCTGATGATGAGAAGATAAGACACTGATTTATGAGTATAGCAGAATATCATTAAGAGTCATTTTATTGATACTTTTTTTTTAAGACCAGTAGTGCTTTGTAGAATATTATTTTAAGATGTGTTATGTTTGTGCTGTGGAACATTTGTTTAATGATGCAAAGATGTGTTGCATTCTTTTATGTTGTATTTGTTTAACTCCGTGAAGCTGTGTTACTTTGCCTGTCTAAAACACCTGATGGTCTAATAAAGAGCTGAATGGCCAATAGTGAGGCAGGAGAAAGGATTGGTGGGACTAGCAGGCAGAGAGGATAAATAGAAGGAGAAATCTGGGAAGTAAAGAAGGAAGAAGAACAAGAGAACAAGGAGAGGAGGACGCTAGGGGCCAGCCACCCAGCTACAGAGCCAGCCACTGACTAAGAGTGAAAATAAGATATACAGAAGTAAGAAAAGGAAAAAGCCCAGAGGCAAAAGGCAGATGGGTTAATTTAAAGTTAAGGAAAGCTGGCTAGAAAATAACCCAAGATGAGGCCAAGCACTTATAATTAAGAGTAAGCCTCTGTGTGTGATTTATTTGGGAGCTGGGTGGCAGGCCCCCAAGAGGAAAGAGTGAAAAAAATCCAACAACAGTGCTTTGTTTTACACTAGGTCTCTGGGCATTCTAGTCTCTGGATCTTGGTCACCCAAGCAGTGTTAGTCATGAGTTCCTCTCCCGAAGTGGGCTTAAGTCAAATCAGGCATTGGTTGGCTACTCCCACAAGTTTCNTGCTACCATTGCCTGAGAGTATTTTGCAGGAAGGACAGATTGTAGTTCAGATGTTTTGTGGCTGGCTGCTGTCCACTTTTCTCTTTCAGTACCCTGCAGAGTACCTTCCTGCATAAAAGAGACTAGAACACAGGAGGTGAATGCTCCATGTACCGACCAGNCTGACTTCTCTGTGTTCAATGAGTTGTGTGTGTCCTCAGCAATGGGATCCGCTGTCAGTTTGTGAAGAGCAACTCTTTGTCTTTGCAACAGCCTGAGTAGTTTGGGAATTTTGATGGGACCCTGTTGGCCAACAACTCAATTGAATGCAACTGAGTCTTGCCACTGGAAGCCTTGCCTGGCAACAACAGATGGTCAGTTGAGAGGCTATATCACCCATCACTAGGAGTTCTCATTAGGATCACCTTCATAGATTCCTGGCAATTACCCCTGCACTAGGTTTCCAACTAATGGCCCCACATTTTCTTTATCCATTCTTCTATTGAGGGACATAGAGGTTGTTTCTAGTTTCTGACTATTATGAATAAGGCTGCAATGAACATCATTGAGCAAGTGTCCTTGTGGTAGGGCGGAGTGTCTTTGGTATCTGCCCAAGGATGGTATAGCTGGATCTTGAGTAGATCAATCCCTAAATTTCTGAGGAACCATCATAATGATTTCCATAGTGGCTATACAAGTTTGCACTTCCACCAGTAATGGAGGAGTGTTCCCCTTGTTCCACATCTTTGCCAGCAGGAACTGTCATTTGCATTATTGATACTGGCCATCTGACAGGTCTAAGATGGTTTCTCAAAAGAGTTTTGATTTGCATTTCCCTGATGGCTAAGGTTGATCACCTTCAGTTGTCTTGTTGCTCTAGCTAAGATGTCAAGTACTATATTGAATTGTTATGGAGAGTGGACAGCCTTGTCTTGTTCCTGGTTTTAGTGGAATTGCTTTGTGTTTAAGTTGATGTAAACTACATTTACTATGAGGCATGTCCCTTGTATCCTTACTGTCTCCAGGACTTTTATCATGAAGGGTGTTGGATTATGTCAAATTCCTTTTCTGTATCTAATGAGATGATCATGTGGTTTCGTGATCTTTAAGTTTGCTTATATGGTGGATTACATTTACTGATTTTCATATATTGAACCATCCCTGCATCTCTGACTTGAAGCCTAATTGATCATGGTGGTTTTTTTATGTGTTCTTGGATTAGTTTTGAACATATTTTATTGAGAACATTGAAACCATGTTCATAAGGGAAATTAATCCATAAATTTTTCTTCATTGGATCTTTGTGTCATTGGGGCATCAAGGTAAATGTGGCTTCATAGAATGAATGTGGCAATGTTCCTTCTGTTTCTATTGCCAAATTATGGAATAATTTGATGAGTACTGGTGTTAACTCTTCTTTGAAAGTCTGGTAGAATTCTGTGCTAAAACTCTCTGGTCCTGGGCTTGTTTTGGTTGAGAGGCTTTCAATGACTGCTTCTATTTCACTAGGGTTCTTTGGTCTATATACATGGTTTATCTGATCTTGATTTAACTTTCATAAGTGATACCTGTCAAGAAAATTATCTATTTCTCTTAGAGATTTCAATTTTGTGGAGTACAGGTTTTTAAAATATGTCCTTATAATTCTCTGGATTTCCTCAGTGTCTGTTGTTATGTCCCCCTTTTCATTTCTGATTTTGTTAATTTGGATATTCTCGCTCTGTCTTTTAGTTAGTATGGATAAGGGTTTGTCTATCTTGTTGATTTTCTCAAAAAGCCAGCTCTTTGTTTCATTGATTATTTTTATTGTTTCTTTGATTCTATTTTTATTGACTTCATCTCTAAGCTTGTTTATTTCTTGCCATTTACACCTCTTGGGTATCTCTTTATTGTTCTAGAGATTTCTATTGTGCTGTTAAGTTGCTAATATGAGATATCTCTAAGTTCTTTATGTAGACACTTGGAGCTATTAACTTACCTCTCAGAACTGCTTTCATTGTGTCCCATATGCTTGGGTATGCTGTTCATTCATCTTCATTGAATTCTAGAAAGTCTTTATTTCTGTCTTGAACAGTTTTTTAGTACAGGGCTGTTCAGTTTCCATGAGTGGTTTGAAAGTAAATTGCCCCCAAAGGGGATAGCACAATTAGAAGGTGTGGCCTTGTTGGAGGAAGTGTGTCACTGTGGGGTTGGGCTTTGAGGTTTCTTTTCTCATGCTTTCCTCAGGGTGACAGTCAGTTGATTTCCTGCTAGCTTCTGGTCAAGATGTACCACTCTTAGCTCCAGCATCATGTCTGCCTGCATGCTGCCATGCTCTCCGTCATGTTCATAATAAACTGAACCTCTGAAAGTATAAGCAAGCTCCATTATTAAATGTTCTCATTTAGGAGAGTTGCCATAGTCTTGGTGTTTCTTCACAGCAATAAAAACCCTAACTCAGACAGGTATCTTTAATGCCTGAGATTATCTCTTCCATCCTTTTTATTCTGTTGGTGAAGCTTGCCTTTATAATTCTTTTTTGAATTCCTAAATTTTTCCTTTAGAAATCCCTCAGTTTGTGTTTTCTTTATTACTTTTGTCTTAGTCATTGGACTATTGCTGTGAAGAGACACCATGACCACAGCATTCCTATAAAGGAAAACTTTTAATTGGGGCTTGTTTACAATATCTTATGTTTAATTCATTAGCAGTGTGGTGGGTGACATGGTGACATGCAGGCAGACATGGTGCTGGAGAGGAATAGAAAGTTATACATTTGGATCTCCAGGCAACAGGAAGCGAGAGCCACTGGGACTACTTGGGCTTTTGAAACTTCAAAGCCTACCCCCAGTGATAAACTCACTCTAATAAGGCTACACACCCTAATAGTGCCACTCTCTGGTGACCAAGATTTTAAATCTTATTCAAACCCACAGCTTCTATTTCCATTTTCAGGTTGAACATTTTTTCCCCCATTTCCTTCAACTGTTTGTGTTTTCTTTGCTTTCTTCAAGGGAATTGTTCATTTTTCCAATTGTTTGTGTTTTCATGGATTTCTCTAAGGGATTTATTTATTTCATTTTTTAGTACCTCTATAATCTTCATATAGTTGGTTTTAAGTATTTTTCTTGTACTTCAGTTATGTTGGAATATTCAGAGCCTGCTGTGGTAGGATAATTGGGCTCTAGTAGAGACATATTGTTCTGGCTGTTAATTACTGTGTTTTACTCTGGTGTCTAGGCATCTGGGTTTGAGATGATTACAGGTCTAGGTGCTGATTTCTGGATTTGTCTTTGTTGGGTGGATGTTTTGTTCCTTGGTTACTGTTTCCTCTCTGGATTTTAGAGAGTATGATGCCTGCATGTTGCCTGTTTTACCCTCTTTCTCATATCATGTGTTCACAGGGAATGCCTGCTGGTGTTGGGGACTGGGATAAGGGCATGAGTCGAGGGAAGGAAGGTTGAGGAAGAAGATCTTTGTGATCCCTTGGGGATGTGGTTAGAGAGGGAAGGGAGACCACAGCAAGTTTCTGCTACAGAGTTAGGGATGAGACTNGGGGGACTGGACCTCAGGAGCAGTAGGAGAGATGTGGTTCCACCTTCAGTCTGCTTGGTGTTCTGGGCTGCTTAAAGTCTTAAGAGAACTTCTTTGGCAAACAATTTGCTTAACTGTAATGATTAGAAATTTCACTGAACCAAGTCCTAAATTTTGATTTCATTCTTTTTCAAAATAATCTGGAAAATTTAATCAATATAGTAATGAGCACAGTTCTGAACATGTTAGCACATTTCAAACTTTTAGCTAATTGTAGGGAGTGTAAACTCTTCTGACATTATGACATTGTCACTTTTTCCAGTGACAGAATATAACACATTGATTTATAATCTCAAATGGAGTGTATGATTTAAATTCAAATTTCTGTAAGTGCATATTGAAGTTCCTTGACTTGTGAGAAGAATCTTTTGATGGTGCTTCTATTTTTAATTAGATAAATTTATATCCTGTGCCAGAACAGAATAAAACTGAGAGCTATGATTTTACAGCCTCCAACATTGGCAAAGCATTAAAAAAATCATAAAGGGAAATGACTTATTTGATTAGGTTTGTCTTGTAAAAATTTTTTTTAAAGGAAAGTGATTTGAAAAGTACTTCTTGAGCTTAAAAGATTGTACCTGTGAAAACATTTGTGCTGAAGTGTTCACATATTTCAGTAAAGGGATTGGCATTGATAAAATGCTCTATTAGACATGAATTATAATGACTTTCTCAAGCCTCTCAGCATCAATAGAGAGATTTCTTAAAAACTTATGGATTTCAGAGAAGCATTCAGTCTAGATGTCGGTAATTTCAAAACATTGAAGATAAATGAAGACAACTTCATGAAAACAACTATAAAATAATAAGATTATACAGACAAATTCTTTAGAAAAATACCAAGATATGGAATTAGAGACAAATAGCATTTAAGAAATGATGACCAGGAAGATAGCTTTCACTTGTTATCACTTGTTAATTTTATATAAGAAATATAAAATTTTAAATTTTGTTTAATGAATGTGCCTGTGTTATTTTAGTTTTTAAGAAAATTTTATTTTCAAAAATAGTATTATTATTTGAAGAGATAATTAAAGTATTAATTAGTCTAGCAGTATAATGCAACTAGCTTGTTGGTCACTAATATTTTAAAAAATGTGATTTAAATTTTATCAGTGACTTGATTTCTTCAAGAGATTCCAACTTTTGGTGATTGCCTGTATGATCTGCGTAGAAAAGACAGGTAGAGAAAGTCCTCTGTCTTGAGACCCAGCCTTGGCCAACTAAGTGCTAAGTGTACCAGTTCTAGACCCAATCTGGCATATTTTTTTTGCTTCCATTTCTTTCCTGTTCTGTCCACACCCTTGACTTTTGGGTGTTAGTAGTTTAACCACAGTTTCATTTTATAATTAATAGCTAGGTCACAGTAACTTGGCTGCTTGTTTTGACCTTGGGAGACTTCCTTGACAAGTGTTTTCTCAGAAGTCCATTGGCTTGGTTTTCCTCAAGGANACTTGGTTCTAGGTCTGTTGACTTCCATACTGGCTAGTGGTTTTCATGGCTAGTGGTTTTCTTTCTTTTTTAAAAATTATATTTAAAGTGTGTGTGTGTGTGTGTGTGTGTGTGTGTGTGTGTCTATGTATTTGTTGGCATACATGCCTTAGAGTATGTGTGGAGGTCAGTGGACAACTTACAAGAGTCAGTTCTTCCCTTCCACCACATAGGCCTGAAGAATTCCCATCATCAAACTTGGCAACAAGTGCTTTTGTGTGCTGTGCCATTTTGCTAGCCCCGTGGCTAGTTTTTATCACTTTAAAACTTATTCATTGTGCTATTTGCTTCCAATAGAAAATTTTAGCTATTTGGTCATTTTTTTTCCTTAGGGATAAGATAAACTTAGTTGTAGTCCATTCTTAATGTAAAGGAGATAGTCAGATCAATACCTGTTTGCATTTTGTCTTTTAAAAATATTCCAATTCTGACTTGTAACTAGCTATCTCCCACGTCAGCCTCTGGAGTACATGGATTACAGCTATGCATCACCATACCTAGCTCCAATTTTTAAGCATGAAACTTCTATCTTTAGTTATTTTTCCTGATCACCTTAATTTTAAGTAAAATCTTTTGGTAGGCAACTACGTATTGAATTTGTCAAGGCCACAGTTGTGTCATGAAATTTAATTAACATGAATTTGCTATCCTTCTGGAACATCAGGGAGCCTTCTATCTACTAGGATATTCCACTGAAATGCAATAGCTACAATTATGATGAGAATTATGTATGAAAACTTAATTGGTTTTTGTTTATCCCACAATTACTAAACTAGCCTGTACATATTATTCTTCCCATCTTGGAAAACTTCAGCTTCTAGTTTTAGGAAAAGAGAGAACTAACTATAATGGTAACAAAACAGAACTAAAACCTGAGGTATATTTCTAGGACTAGTAATTCTTGTAGATATAATATGAATGCTTCATGTGAAAGATCATAGCTTTTCTGAAGCAAAACATACCATCCTGCTGATGGCACCAAACCATAGGAAATAACACTTTTTCATTCAACAGATTTATCAGAACAAGTGTTTTTACATTACTTGGATTAACTAAACTTTTAAAACAAAATGTCTAAGTATGCTGGTTGGACTTAATCATTATTAAAAGCTATACTCTTGTGGCTTGGTAAGCTTATTTCATCACACCTTCCCTCATTTACAGGGCCTTGGGAAAGGAAGGAAGAAGCCATAGGAAAGGCTATATTCCATGCTGGGTTTGGTATTTAAGTATTGGTAGTGTCTATGAATTAATTTTTTGCTAGCTGTCTATTCACATATACATGTACCCATGAAGGTTGGAATTACTGCTGTCCACTGATTAGAACACAAGTTTCTCCCATATACTTCTCTAGAAATATCCTTACAGTGCTACTAATAACAAGCAAATTGGTGTAAGCCATGTGTGCTATACCAACTGACCAAAACCAGATTAACTTGCCTTTTACAGTGGTGCTAGGTGATAGAACCGCTTTGGGCATCTCTTTCACAAAGAAAGCCTTTGTGTGCTTGCTAACACCTCAAATTGTCTTTTACTCCTCACACATGATGCAGGAACATGCTAACTAAAGCCACAACATGAGACAAATCTTATTGGTAGTGTACTTATTTTCATTTGCCCAAGCATAAACTGCTAAAAAATGTTTTAAATACATTTGTTCTATTGTGTGTAATTGAAGATGTTGTCAGATATATGGTAACATGGCTATTAGAACATTCAAGTACTCATCATAATGTTGCTTTGGAGATCAGATCATTTTTCATTGAAATAAAACTCAAGTAACTTCAATTAGCACAAGAGAGTTCAGTGAGGATGATCCTCAACTCAGGGCAGGGTTTTGGTCCTGAACACTGATGATCTGCTTTTTTGTGATTGCCTTGACATTCAGGGTAAACAGGCACCAAGAAGAGGGACTGAAGAAGAACTTGTTTACTCAATAGTTGTGAGAGCTCATAAAGGCTTTAGGACTTCGGTGAAGACTAACTATGTTAATGTGGATAAAGTGCTCAGTTAGAGCCAGAAATCTGTTGGGAATTCAGTAAACACCTTCTCTCCTGTATCAATAACAGTCATTCTGCCTGCTTTCATAGGCTGGAAGCATATGTTCCATCTTGCAAGTTAGTAGTAAACCCCACAGAAAAATACAGTTTTCTTTTTTTTTTTTTTTTTTTTTTTTTTTTTTTTTTTTTTTCAAGGCAGGGTTTCTCTGTGCAGCTTTGTGCCTTTCCTGGAACTCACTTGGTAGCCCGGGCTGGCCTCGAACTCACAGAGATCCGCTTACCTCTGCCTCCCGAGTGCTGGGATTAAAGGCGTGCACCACCACCGCCCGGCGAAAAATAAGGTTTTCAGTAATGCACTTGTTTCAGGTCTCTAGACATCAGAGAGGGGACTGAGACCTGAATGTCCCCACTGACATCAGACAACTGAAGCTGATAAATGGCCTGGAATCTGGGTTGTCCTTAGTTCCCTGGACTCCCTCCTAGACCAAAGTGAAGGCTTTCCTGATGAACAATGTGCCTTTCTTTTTCTCTCACTAAAATTTTATATTTTATGCAAAAAATACAAACATGTCAGAACTGTTTTTCTGAGTGTGTACGAGTCTTGACTCTTCCGTAGACTCACGTAACCACTGATACAGGCAGAACACAGAATTCCAACAAAATCTTCTCCTGCCCCCATCCCCTTTTGGTTTCCTGAGACAGGGTTTCTATGTATAACAGCCTTGTCTGTCCTTGAAATTGCTTTGCAGAGCAGACTGGCCTTGAACTCACAGAGATCCATTTGCCTCTTGCTCCCTAATGCGGGAATTAAAAGCATGTGTCACATGTCTGCCTTTCTTCCTCCTGCCNTTTTGTGGTCAAATACATCTCTGGCTTCTAACCTGCAGTGACCACAGTCCTACTCCATAGTTATACATTTTTACTTTGTCCACTGTCCTACTCCCTATTTCTACATGTTTACTGTGTTCTATGATGTCATATTTATGGAATGACATGCTCTGTAGCCTTTCAAGGCAGTTTCTTTACCTCATCGTGGCTTTGAGACTCACCTGTGAGGTTGTATGTTGCATAATGTCACAGCTTTTCCTCTTAGTTGCTGAAGTTACAGTGACCCACTAGTTACTAAATAACCTAGAGAAAGCCTGTTGTCCCTTACTTGGTTTTTGGAAGTTATCAATAAAGCTGCCTCCAGCATTCATGTGAATGTGTTTATGTGAAGTAGCTTTTNATTTCTTATGTGAAACAAGAGCAAAAGCACAAAGCATGAATGTCCCAGGTGCTCTCCACCCTTGTAAGCACTTCGTGTTGTTTTGTTTGTTTTAGGATTTTTGTTACTGCTGTGTTTGTAGTGGTGTCTCACAAATAGAAGTATTTGCATTTCTCTAAAGACCAGCTATGTTGAGCAAATTATTACATGTTTATTTGTCATCTACATATCTTCTCCAGTGAATGACTGATTTAAATCTCTTGTCCAACTTCTACAGAATTGGCTTGTTTCTGATAGAGTTCAGACAGACTTCTAGAAAAGATAAATTTTAGGTACAAGTCCTTTGTGGGACCTGTGCTATAAAAAGTTATTTACAGGCAAAATGTGTGCATTTGAGTTCTCAAGGGGGCTAAGTTATAAGACTTAGCGAGTGGAAGCTCATGATTTCCTTCTTTTTACTAATGAAAATCCTTGACCTATCTCACCAAATCAACAAAATGTCTTCCTTGGTCTCTGGTCTCTTTATTGTCCAGTTAAAAGATTAACAGCAACATCAACANATCTGGTCACCACTTTAATTTTTGAACATTGAGAATCTTGACTGACATCTTCCAGCCCGTCTTCCACACCGCTCAGCCTCACAGTGTTTCAGTTGACATCTTTGTAAAACAGAGCTGTGCTTTAGAATTTTTTCTGAGGGTTAATTAAGTTAATGTGTATAAAGTTCCCAGTTACAGCAGGGTACTTGTCGAAAATTCAATAAATAGCCCTCCTTCCTGTATCAATAACATTTGTTTTGGCTGCTTTCATAGGCTTGAAGCATATGCTTCATCTTGCACGTTAATGAGTGCAGAGGAAACAGTTTAGAAAATAGTAAACCCCACAGAAAAATAAGATTTTCAATAATGCATATGTTTCCAATTTCTAGAATTCTCTGCCAGATATTGTAGTCTGCTGACTGGATGCTTAGGAAGCCTGAATATTACCTGCCAACCTGTGATGGACACCTACATAACCTACTTCCTTGGTGAACCCAATTAGAGCTACAGCTGTGGATGGGAGAGGCCAGNAGAAGTCATTAGAGCTTATAAAGGCATTAGCAGTCCAATAATTGTCTAATGAAGAGCCAGCGAGTGCCTCCACAACTGGAGGAANGAGAAGGTGCTTAGCTAAACAGTTTCTTTGGTGTTAATCAAAGACCGATTTTCTCACAGTAGATCATTAGTTGTGATTTTACTTATCCCAAGTAACTACATTATCTTCGATTTCCCTATTGTAACTGTAAAGACTTTAAAGTATGATTGTTTTTTTGTCCTTTAATCNTTTTGTTTTTTAAATTATCTAAGCAGATCATTTAACCTTGGAAGATAATACAAAGACATTAACTTAGAAAAAGGTTAATCGATGTACAGGAAAAAGCCTCACAAAGCCACAGCTAAGACTCACTCTTGCTAGCATACGTATGGAGCCAGGCTGGTTAGGTAGTCAGACACTGCTAGACTAGCANGTGCATGGAACTAGATTGGTTAGCTAATCAGTCACTGCTAGGCTAGCATGTGCATGGAACTAGACTGGTTGGGTAGTCAGTAGTCAGTCACTGCTAGGCTAGCATGTATGGAGCTGACTGG
>LZPO01008193.1:82391-98055 GCA_001675575.1 Neotoma lepida | reverse complement strand
TGAGAAAAGTTGTTCATTCGATTCCATTTTACCTTATGATGAATTGCAGTGCACAGCTCTTATGAGGGATCATAAATGACAATCTGGGGAAATGCCTAAAGTTGAGCTAAAGACCGAAACATANTTCATTTTCTAGATGTGAAACTGTAGACAGCTCACAGGAGGACAAGGCTCTAGGAATGGGAGTCACAACAGAAGATTATTAAAGATTAAAACAGAATAGTAGGGAAAGGAGCCCACTATCTAAGGACAAGGTAGTGTCACAAAAGACCAAAGTATCTGAAAACACCATATCAAGAATACTTATCCGTCAATTGTTGAATGGATAATAAAATTTTAGTACATTTACACAGTGCAATGGACTTAGTTATTAAGAAAATGAAATTTGAAGGTAAATAGATGGGAGCTGGAAGCAGTCATCCTGAGTGAGGTGACCCAGACTCAGGAAGACAAATATTTCATGTTTTCTCTTATCTTCCAAGGAAGGGGACATGGATATAGTGTCATAAACAGCTAAAAAAGAAACTGGAATAAGAGGATTAAATAGGAGGAAGATGGGAAAGCAGGATAAAGCAGGGANTATGGAGAGATAAAACTAACACCAAAGGCCTTTTTGAAAAGCCAAATGGAAGCCTATTACTTAAGAAGCATCCTAAAATATATACATATATGAAAGGAATTTAAATGGAGCCTCCTTATTATGGGGGAGACAATACCCCACTAAACATCTTATTCCACCAAGCAAAAACTCCAGTGTCAGGATGGATTACATCTTGATGAGTTATTGATCAAAAGGGTCCCCTAGACCCCTCAGACATCACAGGCTATTGCCAAGGCCACCTCTACGCCATGATAGTAAAGCTGTGTTGCTGGAGATACCACTTGCTTACATCATCAAAGATGGAGAAATCAACCTGGTGCCCAACCAGAAGCTTCTTCTCTATTAAATAGTGTTCACTGTGCTGGAAAGTACTATGCATGATACCAAGGGAGAAAAGTAATCATCACTATCACTAGCTTTGAACCTACAACAGTAACCTGCCTGCAAGGTACACTAGTGCAATAGTGGCACAAATTGTATAGGAGTAACCAACCATGATTGGATTTAAGACCTACTCCATGAGATGGAACCCATGGTTGACACTGCTAATATGACCAAGAACCTGAGACTAGATGGGTCATGGAGCCTAAGAAAAAGCCTACTACCATTATTCTGCTAAGTAAATATAGCAATAAAGTAACTCCTAATGACATTTGCTATATCNGTAGGTCAGTGCCTCACTCAATCCTCATCAGAGAAACATGTGGAAGTAGATGAAAATTAGCACAGAGACCCACAACTGGAAAGTGTCCAAACCNTGAGAGACTACAGACCACTCAGTCCTAAATGGGATGTCTTTATTAAACACCCCTCCTCAAGGCTCAGGGATTTCTGCAGAAAAAGGATGCAGAAAGACTGTAGCCAGAGTGGTGGATAACTGCAAGGAAATGGCATCTTCCAGGCACAACAGGGATGATACACATATAAACTCAGAGAAACTGTGGCAGCATCCACAAAACCTGCACAAGTTCAAACTAGACAAAAATTCCACTTTGGAGAAAGAGAACTGGACACAAAGTCCCACCGCTAACCAAGAAGCTATTTTCAATTGATACCTGCTAGGACAGGAAAAAATCNGTTTTCTCTAATGGAGTAACACTGGATGTATCAATCACACTGCAGAGAAGACCCCGTGCTCAGTAGTTGGCCAACACAAAATGGACTCCATGGTTTTTGTGTGCCTTTTGCTTTGATTGGTTTGGTATTTTTTTTGTCTTATTGTGATTTTTGTTTGTTTTGATTTTCATTCTTGGGGACTTTTTGTTTTGATTTGGTTTGGATTTTGAGAGAGAAAGAAAGAACACGAAGTTGGGTGGGTAGGGAAGTGGGGAGTAATTGAGCAAGGGGAATGAATATGATCAAAATATTTTTGAAATTGTATTTTAATTACAACATCTCCTCCTCCCTTTCCTCCCTCCAAACCCTCCCATCTGCTCCTCCCTGCTGTGCTTCAAATTCATGACCCATTTTTAACAATTGTTATTGCCTCAATATATCAAATATCTTTTATGAAAAATATTAACAATAATAAACTTTTTAAAATAATGCTAGTAATACATCATTGTTGATGTTTCAATTAGTACAAAGTATTATCACAAATAGGTGTTAAATTATGTTACATATGTCTATTTAAATTGTCACTTTTTTNTTCTATATGGCTAATCTAGTATAATCACACAACATTTTTCTCTTTCTGAGCAAATTCAGCATTATCTTGCCTCTTTTCGTCACTAGGGCTGCTGTTCCTGGCATCCCTAATACTGCTGCATCTTCCAGGGGATGTCTGTATTTCTGATTTTAACCTTGTGCCCAACACTCTATCTTTGCCCAGTGATGTTCCTGCAGAGTGATGCCTCTGATGACAGAAAACGTTAGTCCCTTCGTGACTAAGTTTGGCAGTCTTCTCTGTCAAACATTGCTACAAGCTCCACTGACTCATCCATAAATGAGGCTTTGGGAGCCCCTCCTTCCTCTTTGATTGCTTCTTGGCATCTGAATGCCAGGTGAAGCATCCACTGAAGTAGCAGCTGCCAGAGATGCATTCAAGCTGGTTTCTCTGTGTGCTGCTGTATTCTTGTNCTGCTGTTGTTCCCAGAAATGTCCACATTTGCAAGCTGCACCAGCTACCCTCAGGTAATCCCCCGCCTCCACAGGGCCCAAGGGTACTCTTCCTTTTCATCTTTTATTTCTGTCATTTCTCCCCACAGTAAACTGCGTTTCAGGTCTCTGAGTCACAGCAATGTTTTAACATGCACCGTGACACCGAGGTTGCAGTGTTACTCCTGGTCTTGCCTGGAGATTGGATAGTTTTAGAGATTAGCGTGAAACATCTCAAAATCATGTAGCAATGGAGTAATGGCGACAGGTGACGACTGATAAATGGTTTCTGAGCATCTTGAATAATCAAGAATAATTCTTGCCCAAGAAATGAGCACTTCTTGCAGCTTTCACATCAGGAGAGGAAATAGGCCCAACTAAAAATAATTTAGATGCAAAAGAAAACCATCCCAACAGT
The DNA here is from genome assembly GCA_001675575.1 of Neotoma lepida. NCBI lineage: Eukaryota > Metazoa > Chordata > Mammalia > Rodentia > Cricetidae > Neotoma > Neotoma lepida. The sequence continues at coordinate 94,939 of LZPO01008193.1, read as the reverse complement.
GAATACTGATGTTCATTATATGGTGGATAAGATTCCAAACATTGAGTATTTTCATCTTTTTCTGGGAGGAAGTTAGAATTGAACAAATTTGTGACAATCCAGGATAAAGGACTTCCATGACCTGCCTCAAATACTCAGATCACACTGATTTCATATGACTGCAGGCTCTCCACCATCAGCTCTCTAAAATAATTCCAAGTAAAACATTTTAGCCGAATAGGCATTGCTCTTGTGTGGTACTCTGTGACATGGTTCTTTCAAGTGACACTCTAAAATAAATGGAAGTAATTCTGTATTTTACAAAAATTACAGTTAAAAAAAACTGAGAAAGATTATGTATTATCCATACAGAAGCTTATTTCTGATTATTTCTATAAAAGGCACATGATACTGTCACTTTAGTTTTAGAACGTATCTAGAAGAAGGAACATTGTTTTCACATTCAGAAAACAGGTAATGAGCCTGTAATTCCGGACTCTGCTGGGCAGCAGCTATGCCATGAGTGAGGCAGACAAGCTGCCCTCACAAAAGTTACAATCTTCTAGAAACAGTCATTAAACAAGAAAACAACACGTAAACTATAAATCTCAACAGACTAGGAAGACAATAAACAAAATAGCATAATGGACAATAACAAGAAAGACTGCACAATCAGAAATCAATCAGGACACAGACGTTTGTAAGTCCATTATTCTGCCTACCACAGAAGGCTACCTAAACCATTGCCTGTTAAAGCTCGTTAAGGTGAACTGAAACCAAGGGTGTGTGTATTTGCTCAAATCTCAATTATATTTTGATATCTCTCAGGATAAAATTAGTACACACCTTCTAAGATTTAAAATAACACTTGCTATCAAATGACTTTTTAAATAATTAAGGACCTAAGTATCTAACATCACACAGGAGTAAGATTATTTAGATGGGATTGGGCATGTTTAGGGTGCTATGGCCACAGCACATTGCATAAATTCAAGCCAAATGGAGACCTAGCACTGAGATGGGGGACTATTGACCATCAGATCCCATCCCTAACCTTCAAAAGATATTTGCAATTAATACCTATTGACAAAGGGGAAATTTTCCCCAATAGAGGTCCCTGGGTATATCAACTAAACTCTAGGGAAGGTCCCATGCTCAGGAGTAGTTGGTCAACACAACATGTACTCCAGAGGTTTAGTTTTTGTTTGTTTGTTTGTTTGTTTGTTTGTTTGTTTGTTTGTTGCTGTTTTGTGGAATTTTTGTTTCATTCTGTCCTGGCAGTTTTGTCTTATGGGCTTTTTGTTTGTTTTGATTTTCATTTGTGTGGGTTTTTTTTTTCTTTGAGAGAGAGAGAGAGAGAGAGAGAGAGAGAGAGCACGAAGTTGGGTGAAAGGAGGTAGGAAGAACCTGGGAGGAGTTTCAGGAGGGGAAAAGCATGAATCAAAATATATTGTATGAAAACTGTTTTACATAAGGAAAAAAAAACACTATTCAGGGGGTCCACCTTCGCATTCTTTCAGACCACACAATCAAAAAGAACATCCAGCATGTGTGTGCGCATATGCATTTCACAGTAGAAGAGACCCTCCTCCCAAAGAAAACAGAGGTTGAGAAAGAAAAAAAGAAGAGACTGGAGCCGAGGTTATAATGAGAAAAGACAGTGCAAAAATAACATTGTGGNTTCTGTGGGATCCCAGATTTATCCTCTCAGATGCTTCCAGTGCAAACACAGTCCATTTATAAATGAAAGGAGGACTTTGCTGTCAACCTGGAAGCTCCACCTGAGATCCTGGGAGGAAAAGCCCCACCCTGGAACTTTTAGTGTCTTACCTCATTGCTTGGAACAAACACCTCCACCCCTGAAAGTCCGTCTTAGCGTCTGGAAATGTAGTGGTGTGCTCATCTTCGCAGTACAGAGAGGAGGCATGAGTGCAAGCACCTACTCCTACTCAAGAGAGATGCTTTAGCATCACTGTTTTTCTATCTCCGACAATTCATCTGACATGAGATTAGGCTAGAATCACAGATGGTGTTTTCATGTCCTCGAGGCTTGTGATGGAGAACAAAGCCTCGACTGGCACTATGAACAAGTTACCTGGGTACTGCAAAGGTAAAAAGNGGAAATCAGTAGCTAAGGAGGAGATATGCCTTGACCCTAACCTCCCGAGGTGCCAAGAATGCAGTAAAAAGAGAATAGAGTCCTGTCTTTGCAGTAGAATCTTATNAACACATTCCAAAAAGCCTTCTGATGCCGAGGCTTCCCCCTTAAAAAGTTGATACTTGTTCCTACCTTCAGAGAAAGATATTTATGACAAAATGAGAACAATTGTGTNAGACGACCTAACACACGACCAGGCTTTGTGGTGCATACTTAAGAATGTTTAAAGACAGTTTTCAGTCCCTCCAATTGCCCTGAACATCTCTGCTTTCAGATCTGTCCCTTGCCCTCCCTCTCTGCATTGCAGAGAACATGACCCTGCAGGCCACCTTCCCCAGGCTCCCAGGTCCCCAAGGTTCTACCTGATTTTCAACCTCTTGGGAAGCACCGTCTTAGCTGGGAAGCAGAGGGCTCAGGGGGAATTCAAATCGAGTTTCCTACCCCTCCACCTTTGGTGGTTACTCAGGCAGCAGCTGACCATTCCACAGCCTAGCAGACAAGCTGCCATGACCCCAGCTTTGGTCAGGTGATCTTGGCCCTCTAGACATAGTTAATATTGGTACCTCCTTCCAGGTGCGCTGTGTGAATGGTTCCCCTTTGGGCTAGCTCACTGGTACCAGTGTCTTTCGATTCCACTCTCTGCTTCTCTGTAACTGTGCGGCTAGTTCCCTACATTGAAGTCCTTGCTGTAAATACCCAAGATGGTTTCTCTTCTTTCTGTTTGGACCCTGACTAATCCAGTTCTCTTCTTCTTTTTTTACAGGGACAGTTGAGGAAGCAAAATCCAAAAAAGAGCTTGCCTTAGAGCAGGGTTCTTCTTTTTTGTTCTAGAGCAGTGGTTCTCAGCCTTCCTAACGCTGCGACCCTTTAATACAGTTCCTCATGTTGTGGTGACCTCCAACCATAAAATTATTTTCGTTGCTACTTCATAACTGTAATTTTGCTACTGTTATGAATTGTAATGTAAATATCTGTGTTTTCTGATGATCTTAGGCTAACCCTGTGAGAAGGTCATTCAACCCCCCCAGGGGGTTGTGACCCACAGGTTGAGAACCACTGCTTTAGGTCATTTAATCCCAGCAAGCCTTGCACTCTAATCTTTAGCTCTTACTGCAGTTGGCCCTGATTTGGACAAACTCATTACACTCTCCCGCTAAGTGATAATTATGATCTGTGATCTACCACTGCCAAAGTTGGTGTCTTGAAAGGCTGACAGAAAGAGACTTTCCACAGGGCAAAATAACTGATAAACAACCGGCTAGAAGTGTTCTGAGGTCCNGAAGAGGTGGACAGTTATCGGGATGAAGTTGCCAGTGAGAAACCACTTGAATGGCCTTCCATGCCCTTCACTAAGTTATCTTCACAGTGACACCTTCAGAGAGCTGCCCTAATCATCCAGTCCAGAAAAGTGCCATCACCACGATTGCTGCTGTCTTNTGTGGCACTCTGACGCACATATGAATGCTGATTTCATGTCATATATTTATCCTTTAGTCATCTGTCACTGACTGGTACACAAGAGACAGAAGGTCAAGGGCTCTGTGTTACCCACCATCGACAGCCAATAACCCAGTTCTGTATCTAACATGTAGTAGTAGGCACTCAGAGATCTGGACTCCTTGAATGAGTGAANCTGAGTGCACAGACACTTCTTTCAACTATACACTTCTTACCTTGGTCAAGAATGTCTGTTACTGACTTCTTATAAATCCCAAGTTAGCCACCAAGAAGCCTTTCCCACACTCNAACAAAAAATGTGTAATCAGGTCTTTTTTTTTTTTTTCAAACAATGGGATGTTGCCACTTTTAAGAAATGCTTTCCTTCATCTTTTTTTCACCTTTAAATAATTTTATTGAGAGAAAATTCACATGCCAGAACAGCCACTTTTTTGCACAGGCCAGTGGATTCTTAGTATGCTCATGAATTGGGCAGCCTTCACCATTATCCCCTTTCATCCTCCAGAAAGCAACTCCACGGTGACCCGCAGCCCCTCCTTCCCAGCCCTCACAGCATTGGGTACCCACTCAATTCTCTTACTGTGCCCAGGGTTTGACTACTCTGCACATTTTCTAGAAGTGAAGTCATTGTGCAGCTTTTTGTAGCTGCCTCCTTGAACTCAGCAGTATTCTTAAGGTTAATCCCTATTACAGCATGTGTCAGCATTTCTTTTTANCGCCAAATAACATTTCATTGTATAAATATAAACTACTTCATCAGTTGCTAGACAATTGGGCTGTTTCCATTTGCCAGCTACCGTGAATAATGCTACCATGAACATCTGTGTACAAAGTCTTGTGTAGACATATATATTCTTGCCTGCTTCCCTTAGCTCCAGTAAAGTATAATGGGCAAGAGGAAAAACATATACATTGCATGGAGAACGTGAGGCTCTGCTGTTTGCTTATTGCACTTCATCGTGGTTTGTTGCTTAAGCTCTTCCTGGCTTTTGTTTTGTTCNTTTTCATTTTGTTTGTTTGTGTTTGCTTTTGTTCGTGTTCCTGAATCTTCCCGGAGCTTGTCACTTGCCTTGCTTATCCATTTGCCTGATACCCTACTAGCCTCTAACTTAAAGTGTTAAATTAGCCAGGAAGCCAAGAACGTATTTTGAATTCTCACTGTTGATCAGACTGTTACCAACACGTATCTGAGGCCCCAGTTCCTGATTTTCCTTTCTTATGTATACACATGCTCTGTGTTATAACAGAAGAAAACAAAGGAAAAAGAAGACAGAAGAGAAAACAAGAGATAACGGCTCAGTAGGTNGAAACACTTGTCACCAAGTTTGACAACCTGACAGGGNAGAGAAGGAGAGAACTAACTCCTACAAGTTGTTCTCTGATCTCCCCACATACGCCATGGTNCATGTGTGCACCGTGTGTGTATACACACACACACAAGTAAATGTTTAATTTTTTAATTCTTAAGAAAACATTCATTATTTAGTTATGGTTTAAATTTTACCCAAAGCACCTTGAGGTCTAGATTTGCTTTTGAGCTGATAACATCGTGTATAACCCTGAAGGGAAGTTATTTGACCTTGTGGTCTAGCTCACCCCAATGTAACTGCACTAATGCTGAATTTCGCATTCCAGAAGGAGCCTTTAATCCTGCACTGATAAATAATAAGTAAAATTAGCCCTGCTAATCCCTGCTTGCTGCAGGCTTAGGCAATGCCTTCATGTTATTCAAGCCATGCCCTTTTCAATACTACTACACAGGATTTTATGCTTGGGAGCAACTCCAGTGGGTTCCCTCCCTTGGTGGGCTAACAGACCCCCTTGGTAGAACGGAAAAGACTGTGAGTTAAGAAGGCAGGTTTCAGTTCCAGCTCTGACACTCATTGGTAGCTGTGCTGCCTTTGTTTCCAGATGAAGTTTGGGGCTTTTGATTCCATCTGACACTATCTCAAGGTTTGCAATTGTACACAACCAGAAAAGAAGTAACAGTGCTTGTGTGTTGCGGGAGGTGTTGGTGGGGGGAAGAGGAGAGGCCTTGCCAAAATGACAGGGAATGCATTTTTTACTAAGACCTGGTAAGAACTAGAATCCTGGAGCTGTTATTCTCAATAAGCCCACACGTTTGTACTTTCACTTCNTTACCCGTAAATTTGAGAGTTTGAACAAGATCGTCTCTGACTTCCCTTCTCTTCGGGGGTTTTCCCATTCATGTTTCTGTGACTATAGAAGCTCTGTATGCCTGAAATATACTTTGCACCAATTTTCACATTTTGAAACTAGACACCTACATGGTGGTACATGGAATTTTAGCAAGCAAGGTATGAAATCTCTTATCCATTGGTAAGAGTTTTTCTACCTAGCAGATTCAAGGAAAAGAAAGCTAGCTGCTTTGTTACTTACGATGTTATAGGTAATTTACAACAAAGGAGATTAGCCAGTACACACATGTCAGTTTCTGTGACTGCTGAGTCAGGCATCCTACTTCGTCCCTCCTGGGAAGTCACCCTGATGGACTCTCCCTTTGTTTTATTTTTTTACATTTTCAAATTGCCCCTAACCCCTAGAACTTGATCCACTAGAACCAATATCTCTAAAATTGATTAAAGAGACTTTAATGGAACTTTATTGTAGAATATTAACCAAAATGAGATTAAGGATAAAAAGTGCTTAGCATCTATGATTCCAGTTGCTTCTGTTTTCCAAGAGGGCACACGGTACCGGGAAGGGGGAGAAAAGAAAGGTGTTGGGTCGGTTTCCTATTTGAAAAGATAAGTGAGTGAATACCATTGCTTACCTTAAAGGTTNCCATGATGAGAAAGATACAGAAAAGCACAAGTGCCTGGGACATGATGGACATCTATCTGGCAGGTTTGATCCTTCCTCCCTTCCTTTCTCCATTCCACAGATCTATTCCTAGACAGCCCTCAAGGTCATCCTGAATCTTAAAACTTCAAAATCGTCTTCATCCTGTGTGATTCTTCACTTTATTCCAATTACTATTTTAGAATAAAAGGAGTCATTTGGATGGTAATTGAAGGGGAATTTCCTTGTAGGGCAATGCTGAGTTTTGTTAAATAGAACTTCTCTCTATATAATTCACTGTGTCTCTGCTGCTTTGCCAGATAGAGCCTGATCTCTCTGTGCTTCACAATCCCTGAGGCTGTTCTCTTTACTTCTGCTAGTGTCTAAACAGATGGACGCACAGCCATGCAGAGTCAAGATACAGCATGCCTTAACCATTATGCCCTACGGGGGTCTATTTTTAAGTTTCGAGCTCTGAAGATACACTGTACATGGAAGGGATGCTTGTTTGCTTTTCTAGGCTCTGGACATTTCCCCTCTCCTTCTAGGACAATGAAGTTCCAAAGCCATGGATGGAAGTCAGCATTCTGTGTGGGGCATATTACACCTAACAAATCTGCTGCTAGGCTCCTGGGGTTTAGCAACAATTTGGCAAGTTTATCATGTTTCCAACTTCCACCTACGCACCAGCTATAATTCAGATTATTGACATTATCTCCATCTCTGTTATCTCCATTATCTCCATGGAGATTATCTCCATCACAGCTAAAGGTTTTACTTTAGTTGTTTTTTAATAGTAACTAAAAGTGCCCAAGAATGTTCTTAATATACATATAGATAGATAGATCTTGATTTATGATGATGACATGATATATTTAGTTTGCTCATTTATAAACTCCCTTTGATCATAAAAGACTAGGATAGCCTCAATCAAAATACAAGATAAATTTAAAAGACAGAAACCAGAGCCAAGGAAAGGAATGCCTGCCACCAGAGCCCACGTGCTTGTGGTAACTAAGCCTCTTGTTAAATTGTGAGCCCTCTGGCAGCCAGCCCCATAATTCTCATCAAAAGAAGATATATGACAGAAGTATTCTAGAATTATCTCTGGAAAACAAATAAAGCTATATTTAGCACTAAATTCTAAACAAGCTACACAATGATTTATGCACTAAATCTTCAATAAGTTTACAGTGGATTTCAGATTTGAGGTTTCATGGCAGCTCACAGTCAAATGCTCAGGACATAAGATTAAAGAGCAACTTTGAATCCAGGAGATATTTAAAATGTTGAGGCAAATTCTAGGAGAGGCTGATCCACAGGAAGAATGTAGGGGGCTTGGAGCAGGGAGCATCACTTCTCATTGCTCACAGCTTGATTGCTGGACGATCTTATAAAAGATTATACTTTCAGAGGTTGGGGTATAGCTCAGTGGTGGGGAGCTTGACTAACAAGCACTGGAGTCTGGCTTCATTCCTTACTACTGTCCAAACCAATCATACTTTTAGACAAAGGCCTAGCACGCTGGGCTTCTACCCTATGAATTGTAGATGGACTTTTCTTTCCCACTCACCAGTTCCCAAATAACTGACACAGAGACTCAATATTAGTTATAAATGCTCAGCCAATAGCTCAGGCTTATTACTATTTAACTCTTACAACTTAAATTAACCAGTTTATATTAATCTACATTCTGCCACATGGCGCTAACTCTCTTTCATCTTGCACCTCCTGTTTCCTCTTCATGTCTCTCTGGTGACTCTGACTCCACCCTTCTTCTTCTTCTTCCCAGTGTCCTTAGTCTGGTTTGGACTACCCTTATCCTATCCAACTATCGACCAATCAGCTTCTTTATCAAGCCAGTCACAGCATAATTTACATAGTGTACAGAAGGATTATTCCATAGCAACAAATGAACATGAAGCTTTGGAAATCAGACAAACAAGCATCAATGCATTAGGAATCCCCCTCTTGCTCCATCCTGTATTGATGCCACACCATCTCCACAGGGAATCTGACTACGCAGATGGGAGCACTGCATTAAGAATGATCACATTAACCTGACTTTATTTGAAAAAACTAGACACACTAAAGCATCAGNGACCATTTTGCTTTACTTTGTTTTTATCTAGGCTTTCTTCACACCTTTCCATCCAAGGCCCACGTGCCACTTGAGCAGGATTTTCCAGACCCTCTATATCAGTGGTTCTCAACCTTCCAAATGCTGTGACCCTTTAATAGCGTTCTTCATGCTGTGGTGACCCTCCACCCATAAAATTATAGTTGTTGCTACTTCATACCTGTAATTTTGCTACTGTTATGAATCATAATGTAAAGTATCTGTGCTTTCCAATGGTCCTTTTTTGTTTGTTTTTGTTGTTATTGTTGTTTTGTTTTGTTTTGTTTTTCTAGGCAAGGTTTCTCTGTATAGATCTGGGGCCTGTCCTGGAACTCACTCTGTAGACCAGGCTAACCTCTCTGCCTCCCAAGTGCTGAGATTAGAGGTGTGCCCCACCACCACCCAGCACCCTTCTGTCTAGAATAGCACTTAATTTAAAAATCTACCCCCAAGCCTACTTGGTAATAATTATTAAATATATATGTAATACTATTTTTCAATGTTTCTTTGTAACTATTTCATAAATGACCATTTTATTGATCCGGAGTAAGCTTATGTGGTGTGTGTGCTAGATATAATAGATATGATACCATTTAATCTATAAAACCACCCTGGGACAAATATGAGCAAAGCACGAATATACACATATACTTAAACATCATAGAGAAGTTCATTATTTTGTATGCTTACTAAAACTTTAATTTAAAAAGCCTATGAAAATATGATTATTAACTCCATTTGGCTCATGGGAAGACTGAGGCACTGTGATAATAGGTAAATTCCCAGGGTCAGCTGCTGATAAGTAATAAAGCCACAGTTAAATCTCAGAAAGCCTGGTTATTCCAAATGATGTAGGTCCTATAATCAAACTGCCTTAGGGGTCTTAATAATTCCATCCCCTTGACCAAGCATAGTGGCGCATGCCTTTAGTCCCAGCACTCAAGCAGCAGAAGTGGGTGGATCTAGTGAGTTCAAGGCCAGTCTGGTCTACAAAGCAAGTTCCAGGCCATCCAGGGCTACATAGAAAAGCCCTGTCTCAAAAAAATAAAACAAAGCAAAATAATAATAATAATTTCACCCCTCACAGAATGATATTCATTTTAATCTGTGTGTGTGTGTATGTGTGTGTGTGCGTCTGTGTGTCTGTGTGTCTGTGTCTGTGTGTTTGTGTGTATGTATGTGCCCATGCACGCTTGTGAGCTTACCGATTAGCAAACAGGCTGGTCAGTGAGCTTAGGGACCCACCTGTCTCTGCCCCTCCCCTCTACCCCTAGCACTAGAGTTACAGGTGTGGACAGCCAAGCCTGGCTTTTTATGTAGTGCTGGGGATCAAAACTCAGTCCTCATATCTGCACAGCAAGCTCATCGTCTGAGCCATCTCCCTAGGCCCTAATCTGCCTTTCTTTGATAAGAAGTTGTAGTTGAATATTGCTTCATTGATTTTTTTTATTTCTTNGGGTAATTAAAATGTGTGATTTAATCAATGGGGAAGAAGTGGGGACAGGACCAAGAAATAGACCAATAGACCTAGTTAACTCTACTAACCAAAAATGTTCCCCAGAGAGAGTCAGAAGCAACACCACTGTCCTTGTCACTGTCACAGCCTTAGCTGGTCCTCTAGGCCAGACATCTTCAGGGGAAAAAGAGGACCCACACTTCCATCAAGACAGCAGAAATAAACCAGGATTATCAAAGAAAACCCGAAATAGCAGGGCAGCTTATCTATTTTCTAACTTTAGCATCAGCCTAATTTTCGTTTCTGAGCTAGGAAAACTGCTATCGGATGTTACAAAATAGATCTACCCAGCATACTGTGTGTATTATATTCATTGTCTTGATAATCCAGTAATTGACACAATTGTTTCTTCTGTGCCCTTCATGCTTCGCCTAGGGAGAGAGCACCTATCCCAATGACCTTGCAATTGTCCAAATATTTTTGGTAAGTCTCCTTCGTGTTGCTTTAGAATCAGCTAGTGGTTTCTGGTAGAAAGAATCAATCCAAACATACCCTGGGAATCTTTTCATTCCNCTTAGTCAGCTCTTTGCGTGTAGAGACACTCAATGAATACTTTCTGAACTCAACAGAGTGGAATTAAATTCCCAAGCTCTAAATTACCCTCGGGATGAAGATTCATCACCACTAAGTATTCCACTGGACAAAACTCAATGGGGAAAAGAAGATTTGAAAGAAACCTTTCAAATGACTTCTATATTTTATACAGATTTGGCACTACTGATGCTTATCCTAGGTTTGACTATAAATATGAATTAGAAGAACAAGAAAACCAAAGCTTTCAGTCTGAATGTATGTTCACCCTAAACTAAGAAAATTTTCATTTTCCTTTGGTTGCACCTACCATGCCTCAAGTTAGAGCTCTTTAGACGTGTTACCAAATATTGCCATTTTTGGACTGTGTGTATAACTTTCAAAAGTGATGATTTTGAAAGGGATGACACAGATTTAGATGAGTGTGCATTCTGTAATGTTTGTCTTCAGGAATCCACTATTTTATAATCATGCTTCTATTTTTGTTATTTCTGTGAATATAAGTCATCACATGCATCCTATGACAGACATGATTTTAAAAATATGAGGAATAAACAGATGACACTCAGGGTCAGGGCGTGAGGCCAGCTAGCTGCCCGGGGAGTAGTCTCCGATGCTAGGCCCTGCTCTAGTTCTGGGAAGCTAAGCAGCAGCGGGGTGATAAACATCGTCGACCTTTGCCCTTAGAGCCTGAGACGGTGCATTATTGTCCCAATTTTACAGAATGGCATCAAATCCTGGAGGCTTCAGTAATTTGCCTCCATAAGCAGTGGAACCAGGGCCCNTTGAACTTTCAGACCAGAGCACCGAGAGGGCACACACCGGGGACCCGCATCAATACACATATTTCTGTCAACTCTATAACCAGCTAAAACAGCCACACCCTTAACACAAACTGCCCGGAACCCAAGGGCTAATTAAACACAAACAGCGTTGTTATCACTCACCGCTGGATGGAGTGGTGTATGGGAAGGGTGTNCTGAGCCAGAGTGTCCTGTCAATAATGAGGCTTTCTATGAAGGGAACTTTCTGGACCGTGTTGATGGCAGAATGGGAAGGGGAAGGGAGAAGTCTGTGGTGGTGGCTGAGAGCTCTAGGCCATTCGAGATTTATGTTGAAGGCCCTTTTACCAACTCCTTCCCNTGCTGGGCCGAGTGGCTGAAGCTTTCTCTGTGGCTGAGCAGGGATGGGACGGCAAAGGAGGTGGCGACAGTGGGAAGCCAGAGCTGGTTCTTTCTCCCACTGGAGAGTAGGAGCGTGCAGCCCGTCGTAAAAAGAAAACATTGTAAAGTGCCTGTTTATGTGCTGAAGTAATTTCTAATTAGTGGAGGCAGGGAACGTGGTCCGCTGTGGTTAAAGGAGGGGGCGTTGCACCAGGACAGTGGCCATGCTGTTCCTTCTCTCTAGCCTCCTCCTGGGACTGGCTGCTGAGTCGCCTCGCCTCCTCCCCAAGAGAGCTGCCAGCTATAAGATTTGGGTAAAATCCCTCATTCATTCATCCTGAGCATCTGGCATTCATTCTCCTGCCCTTTAATATTTAGGCTAATTAATAGCATCCCTTTGAGGCTGAAAATTAATACGAAGATGATGATGCTTTTAGCTGAGGGTGATGGGAGGCACACAGAGCTGAAGTGATTTCCCTCCAGGGGCTGGAATCCCTAAGTGTGGGTAGAAGCTAATCACGGCCTATCACCACTCAACCCCACACCCTCCCAGACCACACCAGGGAGCTCACGGGGTGCTCTNAGGATAAANGACTGTTTATTCAGCTTTGGGGACAACTCAGATTAGGTGTTAAAGAAATACAAAGCATTACTAATACAGATAGGGCCTTTATTTTCCCACAGCCACACTGAACCCACAGCTCACTGGGTACAGCTACTTCCTGGCAATCTCCCCATGGAACCCTGTCACATGAACAGGCTTCTGGGGCCAGGATGAATTACGACCACTTCGTTTTATTCGTTAATTTTTCTCTGAAAAAA
>LZPO01008193.1:22707-35570 GCA_001675575.1 Neotoma lepida | reverse complement strand
AGGGGTGGGGGTGGAGGGGGGCCTGACTATGTTAATGTGGATGGGCAACAAGGCATTATCTAGACTAGGTCACACAAAAGTAGCGTCAGTCTCCTAGAACAATTCTGGAGAAGCTTCCAGTGGAGTTGGCCTTTTGTTATAAACAGTTGGCTTCCAAGGAATGGCCTCATCTGCCTTCACCTTGACGTCAGGAACTACTGTTGCTGCCTCTTCCCACGTCAAACAAAGTGCCCCAAGCCTTTGGTGAGCCCATTTCCCATTCCTGTCACCCAAACCCCCAGATGTTTAGATGTCAATGCCTCTCAAAGGGACCCCAGCCCTGCTGACCAGGAAGACGCAGAACAAACAGATGCTTATCGGCATGGCCAAANGAACACGGTGCTCCCAGGTCTGAAGCTGAGCTTGCTGCTATGCCAGGCTTTTAGGATGCCTCCTGGCAGGAGGCCATGGCACAGCCCTCCCCCAGGCCCAGTGCCCTGAAAGAGCTCATTCACTGCACAAGGGTGAGCACTCTCCTCTCAAGTGACTACTCACCAATGGCAGACCCAATTACACACAAGAGTGATGGCTCTGCCTGGGGTGCTCCATCTTCCTTTATGAGGCATTGAGGTTTCTTTTTTCTTTTTGTTAAAAAAGTACTCACCGGACACAACTCTGATACAAATGACGGGATGGTTCCTTTAAACGAAGATTAAAAGGAAAAAAAGAAAGTTGCAAGACATATTGCAGAAAGTAACTCAGAAGCACTGGCTTCCATACTTCCTCCTACACCCACATACACACACTCATACCTGTGCACACGTGTACACTCATGCACTTGCACAAATACACATACACACATGCATACCTACACACTTTTTCACATGCATGCACTCACTGACTTCCATACCTTTCTCCTACACCCTCATACACGCACAAGCACACACACAGTCACAAAACTGGCTTCCATACCTGCTCCTATACCTGTGCCTCCACAGATGCACAAATACACNCTCAGATCCAAATAGACAAATACTGACTTCCATACCTCCCTCCTACCCCCCCAACCTTCACACACACATACATCCACATGCACACATGATGTACACACACTGGCTTATGTACCTTCTCCTACACTCACATGTGCACACATACACTCTCACACAAACACACACACATGTATATTCACATATACTGACTTCCATAACTCCCTCTGATATCCCCCAACACACATACAATTACACAGACTGACTTCTATACCTCCTTCTATACACCCATACCTCCACACATGCACACACACACACACACACACACACACACACACACACACACATGTATACTCGCATGTATTGACTCCATACCTCCCTTCTACACCTCACTACACACATGCACTCACACACACTGACTTTCATATCTCCATNTTCCATGTAAACACACACACAAGTGTGTACCACAGAAGGGCAATAATTCTCAGAGCCAAGAATTGACGTCGCTTTCTTCTCAGCGTGGGAAAGGCCATAAACTGCCCTCGGGACCTCTGTGGACATTCTCTCCCTTCCTGGCTGGGTTCCTGCAGCCTGAGCTAAAACCTAACAGGAGGAAATTTCCTTCTTCCTACTTTATCTAGAGTCATTTCTTGACGAAGCTGGATGGGGTCCTCCCCTGCGGCCTCTGAATTTTATATCCTAGCATTTTTCTTCCAGTGACTGCATAGTTTATGAGTCCTAGCACGAAAAGAAAACGTGAGCTCCTGTCTAAAACCACAGGGAAGATTTTTCTCCTCCCGTGGTTCCCTCTTTGGTGTATGAAGGTGTTGTTTATTGTTTATTTTTATTTTATTTTATTTTATTTACCACCACCCAAACTTGGGAGCATCAGAGAACTCTAAACGAAAAGCCTCATGGGTGTCTGGGGCCTCAGCCAGCAATATGGAGACACAGTATGGACATCACACTGTCCTGCACCTACTCCCACACCCCCAGCAGAGGCAGCCAGTAACAGCAGTAACCCAACAGGCTCCTGGGAGAGGGAGGCAGAGCACTCACTGAACAGAGATAGCAGGATTGAGAACATAGTGGATCAAGGTTCCAAACCCATGCATGCAGCCTGTGTTCCCACCAGGCTCACTACATGGCACTAACTCCAGAATAGCAACCAGAGTGCAGTAGACCCCAATATGAAACCCATCTCAGAGCACAGGAGTGTCCTGCACAACTAGACTGGTGGCCGTTTGTAACACTAGCTTTGTTTCCCTGTACTGCAGAGTTTATTTGAGTATAAAACCTGTGTTATTCGAGATGACTCAGCCAGGTACTTGCTGCTAGCTATGAGAATTTGGACTTGATCCCCTGGGCCCACATGGTGGAAAGAATCAACTCCTGCAAGTTGTCCTCTGACTTGCACACATGTGCCATTTCNTGCACCAACCCACATACATACATACNCATGTGCATTACATACATAATACAAACACAATGAATAAATGTTTAAAAATACATAGGTTTTTCCAAAAACATATAGGTTCAGAGAAAAAGATGGACATGCATAAGAACATTTAGATGTGTGTAACTGGCTCTTATGCTATTAGGCTAGCTGTTCAGATGCAGGATCACTGGGGCAAACATAGAAACATCCTCAGGACTGTTGATGGATGCTAACAGATTGGTTTCTCAAAGACATGACTTCCACAGTCACTAGCAAATCCCAACAGATTAGGCAGTCCGNATCTCTGTAGGTGCTGTGACTCTTTATGACATATTGCTGTGCCCATAGATCAGAGCATTGCTCAACCCTCATCAGAGAGGCTTCTTCATGNAGTAGATAGGTAGAGACCCACAATGGGACAATGGGACATGCAGAGAGTAAGTCTATCACACCTCTCTCCCCAGGGCTAAAGAATCTATCTGGAAGAAGAGGCTGAAAGATTAGAGCCAGAGGTGTTGGACAACTCCAAGGAACAGCATCTTCCAAACACAACAAGGCTGATGCACATGTGAACTTACAGAGACTGTGACAGCATGCACAAGACCTGCACAAATTAAATCCAGATGAAATCCCAGCATGGAGAAGGGGCAGTGGGCACACGCTCCTACCCATAACCAAGAAGCTATTTGCAATTGTAGCTGCTGGGCAAGAGCATTGGTTTTCCTCAATGGAGTGGCATTGGGTATGTCAATCACACTTTAGGGCAAAACCTCATGCTCAGAAGTAATTGACCAACAAAACAAATTCCACAGTATTTTGTTGACGGTGTATACTTTTTGTTTGGCTGGCTTTGTTTGTTTACTTGTTTTTTGATATAGAGAAAGAACATGAAGTTAGAGGGGTGTCTGGGAAGAGTTGAGGGGAAGGAGTATGATCAAAATATATTGTAGGAAATGTTTTAAAAAGGAATAAAAAGGAAAATAAAAAATAAAGAGAAAGTTTTCTGTATTTAATCTGAAAGTAAACATCNAAAATGAAAAATTATTTTACTTTAAGCGAAAATACTGCTTTACATACTTATTGTATGCCTGAAATATTTTACAACTTATAATTTTTAAAACTTTAAGTGTGCNATTTAGTTGTGTCATGCATGGAACAGTNTTTTAAATGCTACCTTTGGGGTTGATCTTAATGGAAAAGTCTATATTCACAAAGAAATGGGAGAATACAATAGTTTTCAACTTGGCAAATATGTATTTAAAGTATGCAACATACTATATGTGCACAAATATGAAATAGCACAAAATTAATAACACCTATATTACAATTTTTATTTGAATGCAATATACTTCCTTTTTTCCTTTTAGAGGGTACTTTATTTTTTATTTATTGTTTTGACAGGGTCTCTAACTTTGAACTCCTTGTGTAGCCAAGGATGACCNTGAACTGGTCCTCAGGCCACCTGAATTCTGAGATTATAGGCAAATTCCACCATTCCCAGTTTATGTAGTGCTGGAAATCTAGTTCAGGGATCTGTCCATGCCAGACAAGCTCTCTATCAACTGAGCTGTGGTCCTAGTCCCAAGGCTGACTTTAATATGATTCATCAAGCTCTCATGCCAGCTGGTTCTTTACTCTCTTTTTTTCTTCTTTAGCCTGTGATATGAGTGATTTCATTCATGCACACTTTGCACTGAGCTGTTACTCTATTTATTGCCAACAATGAAACACTTGGGCTCAGATCTAAGACTAACTGCAAGTTATCAATTGCTGCTAAGTCCTTTTAGTATTTACACATATAAACATATATTTATGTAGCATTCATATATAGATATGTAATGTATATTGTATAATAGGAAGGGAGAGATACAGATAGANATATAAACACAAACTACAGATATTTACAGGCTTAGTATCACTGTGCTCTCTAGAGGAGGCATACAGCAGAACTCATACAATTTATGGAACATGTCCATGCCAGAGATATTCTCTATTACTTTACTTAATTCTCAAAATTTTCTGAGGAAATGGGACTGCTGCTATCCACTGATTCTCAAAGGAGAACAGTGAAGCTCTAGAACGTCAGGGAACCCAGTAAGCAACAGACCCAGGATATGCCCAAGCAATGGAGCCCAGCTTCAGTCTCTCTGTTTTCTGTATCCCATAGTTACTAGTAGATTCTAGAGCCAGGGCTAGGCCACCAGCTGCCTCTTGCCCAGGATGCCAGCTTATGGGTTGCCATATTTAGCAAACAAAAATATAAGATACACAGTTATTTTTTAGCAGTGAGTAATTTTTCTAGTTTAAGTATATCCTAACAGTACATGAGACATTCTTACATTAGAAGTCACCCATTATTTGCTTGAATTCAAATTTAACTGTCCTATGCTTTATCTGGTCATCTGAGGTTTACCATCTCTCAGTAATATGCTGTGTGGAATGATAGAAATGTGCTTTTTTTAAGAAAGAAAAGTAATTCTGGCTTAAAGCAGGCATTAGACATAAGGACAGAGCCTGTCCCATACACAAAATCCCCACTTAACAGCAGCTTGAAAGTGGATAAAAGTCTACTGCAGTCGCCTCACTCAGGCTCCACAAACCTTGACCAGCATTGGCAGAANGAGACCTTCTGACCTTCAGCAAAAAGAACAATACAAAGAATAAAGGAAACACAGAGTTGGTTCTTTGAAAAAAATCAATAAGGTTGCCAAACCCTTATCCAAACANGTTGATATGAAAAAAATCAATAAGGTTGNCAAACCCTTATCCAAACATGTTGATATGAAAAAATCAATAAGGTTGACAAACCCTTATTCAAACATGTTGATATGAAAAAATCAATAAGGTTGACAAGCCCTTATCCAAACATGTTGATCAATGGAATTGAATTGACAATCTGACATAAACCCACACACCTTTGAACACTTGATTTTTTTATAAAGAATTCGGAAATACACACTGGAAAAAAAAATCTTCAACAAATAGTGCTGGTCAAACTGGATGGCTGCAGGTAGAAGAATGCAAATAGATCCATATTTATCACATTTAGCACAAAATTCAAAAGACTTTGACACAAAACTCAATAAAAGTNGGAAATATCCTTGAACTCATTAGCANAGGAGACAATGTTCTGAACAGCGCACCGTTAGCACATGCTCTAAGATCGACAATTNATGAATAGGACCTCATGAAACTGAAAGTCATCTGTATAGCAAAGGACACCATCATTCAGAGAAAGCAGCAGCCTACAGAATGGGAAAAGATTCTTACCAGCTACACATCTGATAGAGGGCTAATATCTAAAATATATAAAGAACTCAAGAAACTAGATGTCAAAAAAANCCAAATAATCCAATTTAAAAATGGGGTACAGATCTAAACAGAATTCTCAATAGAGGAATCTCAAATAGCAGAGAAACACTTAAAGAGATGTTCAACCATCTCAGTCATCAAGGAACTGCAAATCAAAGCTGCTATTCCATCTTACACCTGTTAGAATGGCTAAGATCAATAACACAAGTGACACCTCATGCTGGTGTGGATATGGAGTAAGGGGAACACTCCTCCATTGCTGGTGGGAGCGCAAACTTGTACAGCCACTTTGGAAATCTAACTAAATTTTCATTTGGATGTGGTTATCAATTGGAGAGAGCTTCTGGATTAGGGANGAGGGAGTGTGTCTACTTCTCTTTTCAGCTCTAGGACCGTATCTGGTGCAGGCCCNCCCATACATGCTGCCTCCATCTATATGAGTTCATTATGCATTGGTCCTGTTGTATTTAGAAACTTCTTTCCTTGGTGTCCTCCATCCCTTTGTACCCTCAGTCTTAATCAGATTTAATCTCTTTGCAGTTAAAGCCAGCAAATGCAGAGAGGCATGGCTGCTCAAGATACTGAGAATAAGTGACAGTCAGGTGCCCAGTAGGACCTTCATACCACCACCTCTAAGGCTCCAGGAACAATGAGGAAGATGGGGTGGAAAGAATGGATGAACCTGAAGATAAAAAAGAAGAGTATGTGAAATGCATGACATAGCCAATGCAATCATGGTGTCACATCAGCGGTGGCTGCCAGCAGCACCTGCGCAAAACTGATCCTGTTGACAGCCAATCATAGGTCAAGGAGCAGCCCAATTGCCCCTACCCCTCCCTACTAAAATACGATCCACTGATGGATTCTGTGGGAGGGGCAGATGTTGTTCTCAGAAGTCACTGATGAACTCACCATGCTCTAANGAATAGTATCAAACCCATGGGCACAGAGAGCCCTGGTGAAGCACAGAGCACCCAAAACAAAGCAGAAGTGTGAATGTGGGAGAAGTACTTGTGGAAGGGAGTTGTGGGGGTTCAAAGGAAATAAGAGAGCACGAAGGTAATGGTGATCAGAATGAGGGTCTGTGTGTGTGTAATTGTCAGAGGACTTTTTTTTTTTTTTTAAAGAAAAGCTTTCCTGAGTATCAACTAAACCAGGTAGACAATATGATTCTGTTTTGTGATNCCAGCTGGAAACAGCTGGCAGGCAGAAGAGAACCAAGTTAAATCTATGAATTTAGTCTTGCTTCTTTTCCCTTCCGCCCTACAAGTGTTGTTATGAGCCAGCTTTCAGGATGAAGTGACAAGTGCCATGCTCTCTAATTCAAATAGTTGGTTGCCTATGCACCCTCTGATTGATGTCTCAAAGGTCAAATGCATCTTAAACACAGAGTAGTCCTCATCCAAGCCTTGGGACACACCTTACGGGAAATGTTCTATGGCTACAAGCTCTGCTGACATTAGCCCAACTTCCTTGTGAACTCATAGGGTTTAATAGCCCACTTTGTGGGCTAATAATAACAGGGCCAGACCTCAATCTCTGAACTTGCAAATATTCTGTAAAACAGCATGATAATGTAGATGAATGTCGCTTAATGTGTTTGCAGAAAATTCAGAAGGAAATCTGTAGAAGTTCATGNAATCATTCTCAAGAAAGTGCAAGTGATGACAGATATTTTGTGTGTGTGTTCTACAGGAACCTCATTCTGCTGAACTTAAAATTTTATTTTTGTAATCGAGGGGAAAAAAGGTTCTAGAGTTGATGTCTATGGGCCCTTAAGTTGAAATATTCACAAAGGATATCGAATTCATCATATGAGGTTGAAGGGCATAGCAGATGATGTCATCAATGACATGATGAATCTACAGACTCAGGAGAAATTTTTGGCTCCCTGTCCCTCTCTCCCTCCAACAACAGCTTTGCTGTCCTCTGAGGAGGCCNCATTCCCAGGCAGACATTCTCCATGTAGAAGCCAATGACCTCACAACACTGCAAATTCTCCTGATGCTCATAATGTCAAGAATAGATAGTTCCTCCACTAGAGGGTTCACATTGTTCTCCTCTACCCCAATGAGTCCCAGTGTCCCTACAATACCGGTGGACCAATCTCTCTATCCAGAAAGTGGGCCACTGTGGTTATCCACCGACAGCAGGGGGAACAAGATCCATTCATCTGCCCCATGCAAAGAGAAATTAGATGGTCCCTAAAGTGATACCAGATAGCCCAAGCTAGCCTTGAACTTGAAGCTTGAATCATCTTGCTTCAGCCTTGATATTCAAGGAACCTGTTCCTTGATAATTTTATTAAAANATTATATTTTTAACTTATGTATTTATATTTTATCTGTATGATTATTTGTCTACTTGTATCATACATGCATCATAGATTGTAAAAGTAGCAGGAATCTTAAAAGGTCTTATTAATAAAAAACTCGGAGCTAGATATTGAGATAAATTCTGAAAGATCAGAGAGACAGAACAAGCCACAGCGAACCTCACCTTGCCAACTCCTCAGGTGATCTTGTTTCCTCAGACTGAAGGCTTCTGAGTCTTCCCTGGAATGGATCTCAGATGAACTGCTGCTCAAAGCCTGAAAGCTTAAGAGGCCTCTAGTTTCTGATTCTCACGCCTTATATACCTTTCTGCTTCCTGCCATTACTTCCTGGGATTAAAGGTATGTGTCTTTCCCAAGCAAGACATAGATCTCAAGTCCTGGGACTAAAGGTGTGTACCACCACGCCTGGCTCTGTTTCCAGTGTGGCCTTGAACTCACAGAGATCTGGATGGATCTCTGCCTCCGGAATGCTAGGATTAAAGGCATGTGTGGCACCATTTTCTGACCTCTATGTCTATCTAGTGGCTGTTCTGTTCTCTGACCCCAGATAAGTTTTATGAGGGTACACAATATTTTGAGGGATACAACATAATCACCACAACAGATGCGTTTGGTGCCTCAGAGGCCAGAATAGGGCATCAGATACCCTAAAACTGGAGTTGCAGATGGTTGTGAGCCTTCATATGAGGCTAGAAACTGAACCTGGGTCCTCTGTAAAGCAACAAGTACTCTTAACAGCTGATCCATCTCTCCAGCCCCAGGGGAACATGTGNCTTCTGCACACATGGTACTGAAGACCACTGGAAACCTACAGTTTAACACTGAAATTTTTACTAAAGGGAACTTCAAGGATTCGTGGCACAATGTACAAGAAAGCCCAGGGTGGATGTTTCTTACACAGGCATTACTAGACTTCAGTGCACATTGGAAACATTTGAAGGGCTTGNGAAAGCTGACACACACTGGNGGCCTAGTAAGTTTGCACAGGGAACTAAAGATGCATATTTCTCACAAGTTTCTCAGATGATGCTGATGTTGTAGGGACCATAATTTGAGAACTGACATCAAAGGGATTCATGACAGTAATTAGNTAATGTAAGTAAAGTGACTATAGTAATTTGAGCCTCAGTTCAGCAAGAGTGGTAACTTTGTTTCATGAAGGGGTCTATTCCATTTCTACATTGTAGTCAGTGGCAATCCTAAGTATAAGCCATCCTAACATCTATCAATGTATCCTTACTAATTATCAAGGGTTGGTTGTTCAATGACACTTAACCAATGGCCCGCCAGGAGAACAGCAAGCTTCAGTCTCAAATGCATGCTCTCTAACTAAAGCAGAAGCCAGAAGCAAAGGGCTCATCCTGACCTGGCCTCAGNGCTCTCCCATCTTATGCAAAACAATGCAAGTCACAGCCAAGTCAGGTGCTCCGTGAGAAAGAAGCCAGCAAAGTGGACAGAAAAGACATCAGCTTTAAAATCATTTATGCTTTCATCTCCAAAACAACATGTTCTTTTCCTCTGGTTCCTTCACTGTTTCTAACGGAAGTGAAATTCTTCTCTGGCGTCCAAGAAAGATTTATGACCGAAAGAGAACAGATTTTACCTGGCAGTGAGTGCGAGNAGTACTTGTTCTCTCCTACCAGGCCCAATTGCTCTTTAGTTTGCAGATACTAATATTAGGCCCGGTTAATCATCACACATTCCTTTTATTAGGTGAGGAGCTACATTCTTGAAACCACTCTCGGGAAAACAATCCCTTCCTTCCAGACCACCCTGAGCTGCAGACTTGGGGTTTCGGCTGTGGTAACATTGCTGGGCCATGTGGCAGACATTTGGGCAGCCTAAAGACATCTGCTCTTCGGCCTCAAGCCCTTGGAAGTGGTTGGGGAACTTCCTCTTGTCTTGCTCAGTTGGCCCAAGGTCGTTCCTTCTACAAACATCATGAAGGTGTTAGTACCACAGAGTACTAGCCTTTATTGCTTCTCTCCCTATGGACAGAACCCCCTGGGAGGAGGGCAAAGCTGCCAGAATAGGATGGATGTATTCAATAGATTTTATTGGAAAGCACTGATTCAGGCAAGTTAGAGCCATCTGAGTTTTGTACAAAATACTAAATTGTTAGCATACACTCAATTTCATTCATAATGTATCTCATTCTAATAGGTCTTTTATAGGTTTAGTTGCTAGCAAATTAATAACCAATTTGCCATAGAAACATTGTGGTCATATTGTGAGCCAATCCCCAGATGCCTTCTCACCTCCTGTTGTGCCTGAAGGATAGTAAGAAGACCATGAGACCTCTCAGTTTTCAACTTTGCTTTTAGAATAAAACCACCCAAGTTACAGAGCAGAACTTCGGAGTGTGGTGGCTCAGGCCCCTCTTCACTCCTTCTCATCCAGTCATGGTGGTCGTTGGCAGAACTCCCAACAAAAAAAAAGGGGGTGGGGGAGAATACCAGAGGCGGCATGGAGACTCCAGAGGAGATGGCAAGTGACAGAAAACCAGGTCTTCAGTGAACATGGGAAACAGTGCCAGGTGCTCACATATTACATGGTGGCTCCAGTCCCTGCTGGGTGACAACGGCGGACAAGGAGTGGATGTGGAGACAGGAGGAAATAAAGGCGATTTGCTTTCAGAAGCAATGATGCCGGTGGCAATGAGCAGAGCCCTGACGCGGTCACTATCTACCGAAAAAATAAGATAAAACAAAAAACTTGAGAGTCTTGAAATAGCAAGTAGGAACAGGGCAGTTGGGGTTCTAACCTTCCTCGGAGCTCGGGGCCATGTGCTCCCTTAGAAGTGAATTCTTCATTAATAAATTCTCTCTGCTTCTATTATGGAGTCGGGAAAGGAGAGAGGAAAGAGAAGAGAAGAGAGGAAAGGAGGGAAGAAGAAAGGAGGGGAAAGGAGAGAAAGGGAGGGGAGGGGAGGGGAAGGGAAGGGAGGGGAGANAGCAAGTTACTCATATCATGATCACAGTGAAACAAAAAGACAAAGAATATGTGGCCAACAAATCCTTACAGGATTAGCTTTACCAAGTTACAATCTGTACATCAACCTGAGACCTAAAAGATGCCAACATGCTTGAAAAATCATCCAAGTCTAGTACCTAATGCTCTGCCAACCCTAGGCTCTTTAACTAGACTACAACCAGCAACTGTTTGCTGAGCTCCTCCTTTACGCCACGCCCAAACTTAGGTCTGTAATGTTAGCACAACCTACAGACCAGGTGCGGTGTAGATCAGAAATAAACTCCCTTGCGTCATTCCCCCACACACACACAGCCTCTGGGAGCTTGCTTTNCTCTTACTCCTCGTACCTAGCTAAGATGTGCTTCAACTGATCNGTTCTCAGAAGGGGCTCCTGGGCATTGAACACTTAGAATTCCACTCNCATCCTCACCCCAAAACCGGCCAGAGATCTCTCTCCTGCTCTGGAACAAGGAAACCGATGCCAGTCCCAGCCTCAGGCTGAGAACAGGACATGGGATGCCTGCCCCTGTCTGATTTCTGACTTCTGTTTCCAACACTCTGATTCAAAATGCCTCCCTCCATCCCTCCTCTCTCCTCCTTCCCTCCCTCCTTCCCTCCTTCCCTCCCTCCCTCCTTTCATCCCTCCTCTCTCCTCCTTCCCTCCCTCCTTCCCTCCTTCCCTCCCTCCCTCCTTCCATCCTTCCATCACTCACTCTCACCTTCCCTTTCTTCTTTCTTTGCTTGGCCCCTCTTCCTTAATTTTCATTCTTGCCCTTACACCCTTTGCTTTTCTTTCTCCTCGGTTTTCCTTCCTTCCTTCCTTCCTTCCTTCCTTCCTTCCTTCCTTCCTTCCTTCCTTCCTTCCTTCCTTCCTTCCTTCCTTCCTTCCTTCCTTCCTTCCTTCCTTCCTTCCTTCCTTCCTTCCTTCCTTCCTTCCTTCCTTCCTTCAAAGATGGATCTGAAAATCACGTGCATTCTCTCCAGGAGGTCAGAGAAGCACATTACACATAGCAATCCCAGCACGCAGGGAATTGCACACTTTAGACTTGCAGATACTGAAGACTGCAGTCTGACATCCCCAGCATACTGTTTGGGAAGGAATCCTTACAGACATTCATGGAAGGCTCTGGCCTCTTAAGCTTCGTTTACATTTCATAGCTTTTACTGAATTTTCTTCAACTGTGTCTCCAAACATACTTCTCTGGTCCATAAACTGTTTCAGTGAAACTTGGATCACATTTGGTTTGATTCCTGTAACTGCAAGACTCTGAGACAACCATTCATTTTGAAGCATACCTCTCTATTTGAAAAACTTCCTATGCCAAGTCTCTGTCAGGGTCCTCAATCACAGCACCCTGGTGCCCTCTGATAATCATGGTGGCCTGCATCTTCCAAAAATAGCAGCTNCTGAGACCCTGCTTGAGGCTTCTTGGTTTCATCACTCCTTAATAAACCCTTGTTTATTGAACAAGCCAACATGAATTTCCNACAGCTAAATCTGAGATGAATGCTAGTAACATTTGAGATTCCCAGCCTTCCCCGAATATTCTTCTTTCTTTTTAATAATGCTATATTCATTTTTTCCTTTTTAATATTATTTTTATTTAGGGAGGATTATAATATAATCACACCATTAATAATGTTTTATTTTTTTCTTTTTTAATATTATTTTTATTTGGGGAAATTATAATTACACCATTTCTATGTTCCCTTTTCTCCCTCTAAACTCTCCCATGTACCTCCCCCTACCTTGTTCTTTCACATTCGTGGCCTCTTTTGTTGTTGCATTTGAGTGTGTGTGTGTGTGTGTGTGTTCCTAAACATATAAATACAACCAGCT
>LZPO01008192.1:60339-87818 GCA_001675575.1 Neotoma lepida | reverse complement strand
ATGTTTCCCCTGCATTCTGAGTAATTCTTACAGCCTTGCCCTTGCAGGAAGTGATGTTTAATCACTAATTCTAAGCTCACTGGAAAACTGTAAAATGGTATCTGCCACCAGAAATCTCAACATAATGACTTTTGCCACCACTCCATTCTCTGAGAATTCCAAAGTCTTTGGGAATTGTTACTACAAGATGGAAAGGTCTAGAAACTTGCTGGATCATATTTTGAGTGACAGAGTCCTGTAAGTATGTGACGGGGATCCTGTAGAAAGCTGGAAAGTAGCAAGTTGTTGATTGACTGCCTCATTCGTTCGCTCATGAGGCTGCTATTCTGCCCTGCTGTTTTAGCTGTTAGGAATAGAGTAGTATATAAGACAGAAATATCTCTCATTTAATGGAGGGAGGTAGATAATGTTGTGGGGTGTCCACCAGAGAAGACTTTGAGGACATGAGTTTAAGCCAATAGAAAGTCTTTATTAGCTAGATGACTACTACACTGGATGTTCTGGATCCCAGTGTAGCCCTGAGCCTTCCTCAGGGTGAGCTTTTAAGCACNAACACCATGCCCTGTGTTGACATACTTCAGTTAACAAGAACAGTTAGCCAGAAGCAGAACTACAGAAGCCAAAAAGCAAGTTTAGTACATTTAGAGACTTCCCCAACTATGGACTTTGATGGACTAGGTCTTTGTTTTCATTTTGGAAGGTGATGCTGTCTATGTGCTGAGTTTTATGGCCTGAATGGTACTTCCATCATGGAGTCGGTTGTGGTAAGTTCTGGGGCCTTGTTACAGATAAAGAAAATAGATCAATTGGTTACTGGGGTATGAGAAATGCTATAGAGGAAAGTGAGTCAGGGCAGGGCAAGTTCGCTGCCAGTTTGGACAGGCAAGTAGGAAAAAACATCTGTATTTTTATCTTTTGGGCAGTACTAAGGATTAAACGGAGAGCTTCACATATGCCAGATAAGAACTCCAGTACTGACCTATCACCCCAGCCCCAAAGCAGTTTGGTTTTAAATGTCCAATGGGAAAACCATGATGTTGTAAGAAAGGAGAAGGAATCAGGCAGGCGTATCATGGAGAAAGCATACCAGGCCGAGAGAGTGGGATGCTATATACAGAGGCAGGAGGTGCCTGACTTGTTCAGAAGCAGGCCAATGACAGCTTCAGTACCTGTGTGTGCAGAGTCCTCCTGCTGGCCAGACACTGTGAAAAAGGCCCTCCATTATCTCATTAAACCCTCCAGGGTTGCTCATTTCCTAGTCACAGAAGAAGAAACTGAGGCCAGACAGGTTGGGTAAGGTGTAGAGACAGTCTGGCTCCAAAGTCTGCTGCCATCTCAACCGATGAAGATTGCTCATCCTGTTACAGGCTGCTACTTTGCTTTTAGGAGAAAATGCTNGTCTGAGCCTCAAGTTGGACAGTAGTTGGGTTTGTCTTGAGCAGCTGGTTGATTTCAACCTGATGAATTTTAGATTGTGGACAATGATTGCAGATCTTGACTTTATGTTGGTCATTGGGTATTTAAAGACTCTCTCATTTCTTTTCTTAAAAATTGTTTTATGTGTATGGGNATTTTGCCTGTATTTATGTCTGTGCACCACATGAGTGTCTGGTTGTAACTTCAGAGGCCAGAGAGGGCATCAGATCCCCTGGAACTAAAATTATAGACAGTTGCGAGCTGCCACATGGGTGCTGGGAATTGAACCCAGGTCTTCTGAAAGACTGTCCAGTGCTCTTAAATGCTGTGTGTGTCTCCAGCCCCTCTTTCATTTTTTAATATGATTGTACTTTGTAGGTCAGGATAACTCCCTCATATTCTTCTAGAAATAGGGAGAAATGAATGAATAGAAATACACTTTATTTCTAGACAGACTCTCATTATATAATTCTGGCTGACCTGGAACTCACTATGTAGACCAGGCTGGCCTGGAACTCACAAAGTTCTGCCTGCCTNTGCCTCCTGAGTGCNGGGATTAATAGTATGTACCACCACACCCAGCCAGAAATACACTTTAAGAGAAAATGCAGAACACTTAGTGGTTTAGAACTAAGAGCCTATCTGCCCTGGTTTTGGAGAAGCTATGGGTCAGCTCAACCGGGCAGGACAAGGATTTCTGTTTCTTCATTCTCTCAGCCACAGCATAGCACAGCCCTTCAGACTCAGGTTTTCCTTTGATGCTGGGGAGGAGAGAAGAAACACAATCACCAAGTGAGGTTCCTGAGTCTCACCTGGGTCTGTGTGGCTTTTGACCTGGTGTGCTGCTGCATCCTGGGAGTGGGTTTCAGGATCAGAAGTCTGACCTGCCTCAGGATCTTCCTGTTGCATCCTTAGTGCTATTTGCTGTGTGCTTGTCTCCCCATCTCACCTCCTTTACTTCTCTGCTCCAATATTTACTCATTGATGATTCTCTAGTTCTGTCCATTTATTGACTAGACCAACCCTGGGTGAAGAGAAAGGAATCTTTTGTTNGGGCGGGTGCCTGGAGAGGTGTGAGGGTGTGTATNCGAGAGGGTCACTTGTAAACTGCTTGTTCCTGCTCATCCTTCTGTGCTGACTTCCGGTCCTTGACCAGGNCAATGCAGAGTTCTCTGGGGTGGTCAGCATTCCACTCTTCTGAGAGATAGAGTTGAAATCAACCCCTAAAATCTTATAGGACTGGCCATGTGGGCTTCTAGACCAACTTTCTCNGGGAGGTTCATCTTGCTGCTGGGGGTGGAAGAAATCGTCTTCTGGGAATGGCCAGGCGGTGGGAGAATGTTCTTTATTTATTTGTTAATTCTTTCCTGAGTAGTTACGATATGAATAACTCCCTGCTTTCGACACATATCCAAAAANTTTCTCTCCCTTTTCCATGTTTTATTTTACCCCAAATTGCTTATTGTCCGTCTAACGTAGTACATATTCACTTGCTGACACTGACAGGCGCACCCCACAAGAATAGATTTTCTTTTCTGATCTTGCTGTGTCCCAGACATAGCACTAGCTGGCACTAGAAACACTTGACAAGTGTTTACAGATTATATATGTTACAAATAAATCCATGTAGTGTGTGTGTGTGTGTGTGTGTGTGTGTGTGTGTGTGTGTGTGTGTGTGTGTGTGTGTGTGTGTACTGGGGATTGAATCTAGGGCTTTGTGGATTCTAAGTAAGCACACTACCACTGAACTATACCCACAACCCTATGCTTATTTTTAATTTTGAGACCGGGTCTTACTAAAATTCTTAGGAGGGACTTGCATTTACTTTGTAGCCCAAGCAAGCCTTGAAACCATAATCTTCCTGCTTTGGCCCTTTGAATATCTGGGATTACAGGCCTGAGTCACCAGGCTCAGCTTTCACACACTTTCAAGTTTTGAATTTGTAGCTGTTCAATGGGCCTCTATGGCAGCATGGGCTGAGCTACTTGATTTTTGAGCTCTGAGTTCATTCATTTATTTATTCCTTCATCAGTTTGCTTCTATTTTCCTCACATCCTTTAGTACCACTTGAAAACACACACACACACACACACACACACACACACACACACACACACACACAGGATCATTGTCTCTCCCTTTTCTTATTCTATTATAAGCTCCAAGAGGGCAGAGACTTTGCGTTATTAGTGACTGCTGGGCCTTCATACTGAGAGCAGTGTCTGGTGGCATAAAAGTTCAACAAATCTCTTAGAAAATAAAGAATTAATCATTGTATTATTTTAAAAAACACTGGAGCATCTCTTATATTCCTGACATAATCTTTGTCTTTAGTCTTATGGGAAAGGAAAATGAGTCAACAGCACATGTGAAATTCACCATGCAAAGAGCAGGAGTGGGCCTTGTGTTGGAAAGGTAAGTATCCTGCAATGATGGGAGACTGGGACTTGGGGCTGGAGAAGGGGACAGAGGAATCTACAAGCCAAGGGGCTCATATGACACCGGCTGTGGGGCTGTATCCAGGTCACTGGAGGGCTCTAAGCAGGAATTTGACATGAGCAGATTCTCTTCCCATCCCACTGTCAGTGTTTGAGTATAGCAAAACTATAGGGTAGTAGGATAGGGTAGCAAAAATCAATCCTCACATCAGATCCATGACNTCAGCGAATTGGTGGTTTGATGCTCGAAGCTCTTGAGTCAGATAACGGGTATGAGATGAGGCTGTCCTCCCCAGCTAGCCTCCCGCCTGACTAGTGGAGAAAGCAAATCACAGGCAGAGCCTTCTGCGAATGGAGGGCAAATGTGTCCTGCAGATCTGCAGAGGCAACATAATGAGAGTTCATGCGGGTCTAGGTAATGCTTTCCAGAAGTTTCCTCCTCACTGTCAAAACCGAAAGGAAGAGAAGCTCTGAAACCCTAATCAGAACAGCTCTAGAGAGCCAGGGGAAGATGGAAAGCTCTCCTTTCCCACTTGTTTGGTGCATACAGCTTGATATTATTACTATTTTGAGACAGTCTCACTATGTAACCCTGGCTNGCCTGGAACTCACACAGGTCTGCCTCTCACTATCTCCTGAGTGCTGGGATTAAAGGCATGTGCCACCACACCCAGCCCGTCTGTATACAGTTTTAAATAATGCAAATAGTACCTTTGATATTTGGAGGAGATTTTTTTTTTGAAACAGGGTCACTCCACATCAGTGGTTCTCAACCTTCCTAATGCTGCGACCCTTTAATATAGTTCCTTATGTTCTGGTGACCCCAACCATAAAGTTATTTTCATTGCTATTTCATAACTGTAATTTTGTTACTGTTATGAACCATAATGTAAATATCTGTTTTCCANTGGTCTTCTTAGGTGACTCCTGTTAAAAGGGCACTCAATCNCCAAAGGAGTCACAACCCACATGTTGAGAATCACTGCTTTACATAGCCCTGTCTGTCCTGAAACTCACTATGTAGACCAGGTTAGCCTTGAACTCACAGAGATCCACCTGTCTCTGCCTCCTGAGTGCTGGGATTAGAGGNGTGCTCCACCATGCCAGGCCATGGAGGAGATTTTGTANCAGTAAGGTGGGTAAGCAGAAAAATGAAAAGTGATCAATGAACTGACTTTGGCCAAATCTGTAGTTTCTTAAGACCCAATTATTAGACTTTATTCTATCATCCTACTGTCAATGGGATGACAATGGCACACCGGTTGTATCAGTCCAGNCAACCCCACCAGAGTGTTATAGGGAGATTGGCATCAGGGATCTGTGCCTTAGATAAAATTGCCCGTACAGGAAGTGTACAGGTGAAGTATAAGTTCACANTCACTCAGCTCTCCTTTGGGGTCCTAAGTATGAAGAGCACAATGGTAAGTGCATGCCTGCCACCCTGAAGGCCCTGTCACTCCCTGCACATTTATTCAAATGATTTTTTTTAGAAACAGAAGTAAAATTCACATGAAATGAAATTTGCTCAAATTTAACGATTCAGTGGCACTTACTGCCCTCACAGTGCTGTGAGCTTTTCTAGTTCCAAATCTGCATCATCCAGGAGGAAATCTGGAGGCTGCTTCCAGCCCCACTGGACCACAGTCTTTGTTCTGTCTCCACAGAGCTATGTCTCCTGGATATTCCATATAAACGGATTTGTACAACCTGTCACCTTTTGTGTCTGATTCCTTTTCACTAAGCATGGATTTCTGGGGGGTCACGTGTCAATACTTTCTGCCTTTTATGGTCACGTGACATTGCATCATTTCATCTGTTCCTTTCTGTGCCTCCGTAGTGGCGCACATGCGTATTCGCTCCTCTGTTGATGGGCATTTGGGCTGTTCTCAACTTTTGGTTACTGTGAACTTAAGTGTACATGTGCCTGCTGGAGTATCTGCTTCAACTCGTGCCAGTAGAACTGCCCACCTGACATCAGACAANGGGGCAAGGAAGGCAGTTCAATGGCAGAAAAGGATTGTTCTCAACAAAGGCAATGGGGCAGAGGAGCCCGCTAGCCAAGCAAGCAATCGAGCCAACCTCTCATGATCTGACCCTGAAATCTTAATTCATCAAAGATGGATCATAGATTTGCAGGTAAAACTAGATAAACTTCTAAGGGCTGACACGATGGCTCAGTGGGTAAAGGCACTGCTNCCAAGTCTGAGGGCCTGAGTTTGATTCCTAGGACCCACATGGTAGAAGGAGAGAAACAGCTCTCCCAAGTTGTCACCTGCTTTCCCCGTGCCCACTGTGCACAAGAATGTAAGAAAAACAGAAGGAAGACTTGTTTGCACTTAGGGCTATGTGAAGAGTTCCTAGAGATGACACCAATT
This sequence comes from Neotoma lepida, assembly GCA_001675575.1. NCBI lineage: Eukaryota > Metazoa > Chordata > Mammalia > Rodentia > Cricetidae > Neotoma > Neotoma lepida. Next base: position 81,588 of record LZPO01008192.1, on the reverse strand, counting down.
GTGTCATTCATAAAAAAGATGACAAGTGGTCTGCATCAAACTTAAAATATCTGTGTTGGGAAGACCTTATTAAGAACATGACAGCCAAGCCTCAGACTGAGGGCAAGCATTTGTAAACTACATGTTTGACAAAGACCTTTCAAAGTCAACAGAGAAAAACTAGGCTGTTCAATTCAAAAACAGGCAAAAGACATGGAAGGATATTTCACCAGCGAGGAGCTACATATGGCAAAGAAACACATAAAAAGATGCTTATTAACAGCCATTAAGAAAGTGCTAATTAAAGTCCCACTAAGTAAGATCCACTTACCGGTCGGATGAGCTACGGTGGTGGCAATGCCTAATGCTGGGGAGAATGCAGAAAAACTGGATTGCTCAGGTACTCCTGGGAAAGAAGGAGCACAGCCACTTTAGGGAGACAGCTTGGAAATTTCTTATATAACTAAATTTGTNTGTAGCAGAANAGCCAACAGTTTTACACCTCAGCATTTCTTCCAGAAAAAATAAAAACTCATGCTCTCACAAACACGTGTAAACGGATATTGAAATCAGCTTTACTCTTATAGCCCCAAACAGAAAAGGCAGAACTCTGGCTTTTCTACACCATGAGCTACTATTCAGCAGTAAAAAGGAATGACTTGTTGANGTAGGCAACAGCCTGGATGGCTCCCCAGGGCATTATACTGAGGGGAGTAGAAGATCTCAAAAGGTGCTATGTTGTATAATTCAATAATGTGGCGCTCTTGAAAGGAAGATGGCACCATTAATGTTCCAGAGAGGCAGAGGCAAGCAAGGAGAGTGTGAATACAACAGAGCATGTGGAGGTTCCACTGGGGTACAGCACCGTGATTGTGCTGATGGGAGCACAAATATTCATGTGATGCTACTGTTTGGATCTTGAATGTCCCCCATTTCAAGGGTTTAGTCCCTAACAGGGCACTAGTGAAGGGCAGTAGAACTTGAAGAGACAAACCCTCAGGAAGTCTTCAGCCAGCCATTGTGAGGGTGGCCTTGAAGGTGACTGTGAGACCCGGATTCCTTCCCCTCTCCGTGAGGTGTGCAACTTTGCTCACCAAAACTCTTCCTACAGGCTCCAAAGCACCAGGGCCAACTAGGCAGGGACTGAACCCCTGAGTCAAAATAAACCTTAAGTTTATTTATTAAATGCTTTGTTATGGTAACAAAGGAGAACTGTACACACAAGATAAAACTTCACAAAACTACAAATACACAGACAGATATGTGAGTGCCTGTGAAAACCCCCAAACTGAGTAAGGCCAAGGGTCATTATTATTCAATAATAATGACAGCATTATTCAATGCCAGTTTCCTATTTTGATATTGTGATATTACCATTGAAGGAGGGCTATGTGATGTGTATAATAAATTTGGATATTTTGCAACTTCCTGTGAATCTATAATTATTTCAAAATGAANAAGGTTTTAAAAANTCAATGTGGGGACTGAAAATGTTCATCAAGAATATTTAGATGTTTGGAAGGCTGAAACAGCAGGATTGCCAAGTTCAGGGCCAGCATGGGCTGCCCAGTGATATCCTTTCTCAAAAACAAAAACATAGTATCCATCATTTAGNAACAGTTTGCATGGAGCAATAATGACTTTGAAAAAAAAAAGTGTGATATTAGGCTTTATTGAGTTTGTTTTTGTCTTTCCAGACAGGATTTCTCTGTGTAGCCCTGGCTGCCCTGGAAACTTGCTCTGTAGACCAGACTGGCCTTGAACTCAGGGAAATTTCCACAAATGCTTTGGGGTTCATTTTAGTTATTATCTTCTTAATCATATGTTCCACATTTTCCCAAGGCTTATTGTTTCATGCCCTTAGGCTCTGAAGCCAGTAAAATGGACCACANGCCTGGTTCGGAACAAGCTTGCTACGGATCTCAAAGAGAGCTTCAGAGTCCCTTCATCTTCAAGATCTTCAAAGGGAGTCTCTCACTGGGGGAGGAGGGTNTTGCTGTCCAGCCAGCATCCTACAGCCGTTTGCTAGGACCCAGTAAGCTGAGTTCANNNNGCTGGGAGCTCTGCTGAAATCAAGAGTATTTCTTCTGCCCTTTTAGTTTGGGGCCAGGGAGAAATGGNAAAAATGAAAGAAAANTGAAGATCATGTACTGCTGACAATAAAGACTATTGCCTCAAGTAGAAACACAACAAACCATTTGAAGTTAAATGTCTCCATTCTGTGTTTTCTTGCATTTATTTTTGGCACTATGACTCGGAAGAGACAAATAAAAGAAAAACTAAGTGCCAGATAAACCCTGCACACAGGCAATTCGTGCCAAGGTTTGCTGTAGCAAGTGAGTTCTATCTTTTCCTTTATTCTGCCTTACTTTATTGGCAAGGTTCAACTGTATGACTAATGAAGTGTCACCCCATCTTTGCAGACACTAATTGATACTTCAGGAGAAGGCTCAAATAGCCCTAAGTACCTGTGTGGAAATGATTCCCTGACTGAGTCAACTATTAGAGGGCTTATTTAATTACAGACTAGAAGGAACCCTAGAGATTGCTTATGCTAAGGTCTCATATCACAGGTGAGGAAGCTGAGACCAGAAGAGAATGTTCCTCTCCACAAAACAAGTGGATTTCATGGTGCTCATTTATTCATCTGGTTGTCATTTGCCTGGTCCTTTGGGAGGGAGCCGGATGCTGTTCTGAGTGCTGGAAATACATGCATCTGCTCTCAGGGGCCTTACCTAAGTACACACGTGGAGGAGGTACTGGGTGACAGAAAGCAAACAGATGGACTAGCTATTTCATCACACAGATGCATGGTGGAGAGAAGAGAAGACCAGGGAAGGAAGCCAGTTGGTAGGGAAGGAGGTTTACCAAAAGGGAACACCTATGTTAAGATTTGGAGGAAGGCTGTCTCAAAGCCCTGGGTCAGGAGACAACAGGCAGATCTCACATATAGTGAAGAAGGAGTGCTATTGAGTGGTCAGCTAACCCTGAAGGTCCTGAGGGNAGAGGGGAAGATTTCTGAGTCTGTTGAAGGGTTAATGGCAGGAGTTGAAAGATCTGATTTACATTTTGAAACATATTTGCTGAATGTGACATGGAGTGGCATGTAGAGAGATAAGAACAGAGATGGAGGGTGGCTATGGGGCCACTGACTTCTGGCCGGGCCAGAAGGATATGGCTTAGGATAGGGCAAAGGTGAGCAGGAGAAGGGATGGATTTAGGATGTTTGGGAGGCAGGACTACCACGGTTATGGTTGGATTAGATGTAGGATTGGAGACAAATAAGAGGGCAACCAGATGGATAGAGGTTTTGGGCTTGAGAAAATGAGTGAGACCATGTCCTGAGGAAGTCTAGAGGAGGGTAGACTACAGAAGTCAGAAAACAAACAGGAGTGGATCCATTTTGATGGACAGTAAATGGTCATCTCCCTTTGAAGCTGATACTAAGGGTGGTGTCTGTAAAACTAGCCAGCAACAGATTGTAGGAAAAAAATTTAATTTTTTTCTCTACCTATAACTGACCTGATTATTCTTATAGTAGTTGAGAAAGAAGGAACCATTCTTTAAACTTGTCAATACATTAATAATTTCCTATAATTCCATCTTCCTTGTAACCGTGGTTTCTTCTACCTGGATTATCTACCTGGAATATCGTTCACAACTCTTTTTTTATTATTTTAATGGTATTTCGAGACAGGTTCTTATTATGCAGCTCAAGGTATGCTCAAATCCATGGCAATCCTCCTGCATTAGCTTCCCAAGTACTAGGATNGGAGGTATGCATCACCATGCTGGACTCAGACATTATCTTAAATGTCAACTCTGATCAAGGTGTTTACCACTCTATTAAATTGGCTTTGTTCCTGTTTTTCCCTGGTCTCAAGGTTGTTTATTTCTCTGATGGATGTTTCCTTACCCCCTTTTACCTGCCCAACCTGTTCTTCTGTAGACTTTCCTGATTAGAATATGTTCTACCCCGTTTTTAGATTCCCCTCCTTCGTCTTCTGATCCTTAGAGCACATTCAGGTTTATTTCTCTTTCACTCCTCTCTGCAGTGGTTCTGGGGAGCTCACCTGACCTCAGGGTGGCAGAGAGAGCAGACACTCAGCTGTCTGACTGCTTTCTAGCTTTTGGTGCTCCNCAGTCCAGCAGGCTTTGGGGCTCCCAGCACTTGGCCATCCTGCCTCTAGAATATACTCAGTCTGTTCTCTGGATTCAATTGGTCCAAAGGTCCCTCCTAGAGACTCAGCCTCCCTCAGTTTCCTATATTGCCACTGTTCTTTCTCCCTGAGTCTGAGAGTTTCTGATACCTTCATCTTCAGGTTCTTCAGGATGACCTCACCAGTGCTGTGTGTTTTTTCCCCCCCCTAGGAAAAACACTACCTTCTCGTAACCTTCATGATGCTGGTGGGAACTGCTACATCAATCCTGTGCCTCCTGATAACCAGGCACAATTCTAGGGAGGGAGGCCCTCTGACTACCCACTACTCTGTGATGCCCACTTTCAGTTTCCTGTGGTCATNCATTAGTCACACCAACATCAAAGGACTANAGCCATTTTGGTTGTTACTGCCATCTTAGTTAGCTACCAGATGACCTGATATCCATTGCAGACCCTATAGATCAATGAAGTGGTTAAGATGGTCAGCTGAGCCTGTCTTGCTGGCCACTGATGTCCAGACTGTTTGGTATATTAATAGTCTTTGTGTGTGTGTGTGTGTGTGTGTGTGTGTGTGTGTGTGTGCAGGTACATGCCATGGTTCACTCTCAGGAGTCAATTCTCTCTTGCTACTTTCTGGGGATTAAACTCAGGTCAGAAGTTCTGTAATGCCTTTTCATGCTGACCTCTATCATCTGAACATATTAAGTCTTTAAAACAATTTATTTTATTCTTTTTATTTGTGTGTATGTGTGTGTGTTCATGTGTGTGAGTCTNTGTGTACATGCATGAACACATGTACCANATGTTTGTGGGTGTCTGAGGAGGCCAGAGAGGGTGTTAGATTCCTTGGTGCTGGAGTTGTAGGCAGTTTTAAGCTGCCTGATGTGGGTGTTGGGAGTTGCCCTTGGTCCTCTGGAAGAGCAGCCAGTGCTCCTAACTTTGGAGCCATCTTACCTGTCTATATTAACCGTTTTGGGCAGAGCCCAGCTACACTCTGGTTAGCTTAGCATCTCTTCCTGCCACTGGGTGTGGGAGCCACTTGTCCTGCTGCTGTCCAAGGTATGCTTCTGTCTGGAGGCTATTAATTAAAGTACACANTGTTCAGAAAGTACACACTTTCTTCGGCCTTTTGACACTTTTCTGCCTTTGGCACCCAGTTCTTACACAGAAGGGTTTTATGAAATACCTCCCTAAGTTATGACATTTTCCCAGAANGGNCAACAGCTTCTTGCCTATTGAAGCCTGACCTGTCTGGTACCAGCGCCTGAGATCTTATTGGCCTAGGGAAGTTTGGCGGTAATCGATAACACATTTTCTTCTGGAAATTCATTTCCTTCCTTCTTTTCTTTTTCTATAAAACTCCTTGAGCTTCATCTTCNTGGTGGTTTTCAAATAAGCCTGTAAATTCTGTTGCACTCTTTCCGTCCCCCTTGACCATCAGCAAACCTTTGTGATTCCTCAATGGAAACCNTATGGTGCAGGGATGCTGGATGCGGAAACCTGGCCTAGGCAAGGCTGCATCACCTCTGAAAGTCACACCCTTCAAGAACCTTTGTAGCTGCAGGCAAATCAGGGTGTAGGTCACACTACTTAGAGGTGGGATGATGTGCCTGGGTGTCACGATGACTGAGGAATCTGAGTGGACAGTCTCACTCATGGTGTCTCCAGAGGCTGCAGGCAGGCAGTAGCCAAAGCTGGCCTTGTCCTGAATGCTTCATTGTTTATGTTGTCACATTGGCTAAGCACACTTGAACATCTCACAACCCATACAGCTGGGAAAGCAGTGGAAAAATGGCATTTGCTATAAAAAGGTAGATGAAATATTTTCGACTCTAACCTTATTGCTTTAGTGTGGAGTTTTAAAAGAGGCGTTGTGGGCTGGGGATGTAGCTCCATTGGTAGAGTGTTTGCCTCATATGCATGAAGCCCCGGATTTAATCTGTCCTGCTACGTAAAAGTGAGAGTGGTGGTACATTCTTGTAATCTCAACACTGGGGAGGTGAAGGCAAGAAGGTGAGAAATTCAAGAGCATCGCTGACTACATAGGGAGTTTGTAGGCCAGCCCAGGATACATGAGACCCTGCCTTAAAAGCAAAATAAAACAAAACAAAGCTAATCTGATTTTTTTTTTAAAGAGAGAGAGGCATCTTTGAGGGAGAAGCCTGGAAAGTGGATATAGTCAAGGGTCACTGACTTGTCCAAAGGAAAACAGTAATCAGGCCTTAATTTAGAGAGTAGATATTAGCACTTTTACCCAGGGCTCTCACCTCAGCATTATATCATATTATACCATGTTGTGACCTGAGGAATATTTAGACAGAGGGATGGGCATCTTTGCTAGCAGTAGCTCACCATCTTCCTCCCTGGGCAGCACAGAGTAGATGACAATCTAATCTCAGTCACGACTGAGCAAACTAAGAACAAGAAAATGCATCTCACTTAAATAGAATGTTTAACCATTTTGCCATAAACATTTGTACTAAGTTATAGGCTCCAGTGTTGCTGTCCTAGAATTCCTGTTAATTCTGTGTTCAGATTCTAAGGCTCTTTTTAGGGAGGTGAAGGCTGAGGAGGATCCCCCTGCAGGTAGAGGGCTGGTGTAACTGGATATGTGTGTCTTTTGGCTAAGAAACTCTGAAGGAGTAGGAAGGAGGCTGCCAATTGCTAGGAGGGAAAGGAGGGTGGAGAAGGGCAGGTTTGTGGGAGACCTGATTTGATAGGAAACTGTTCAAGTTAAAACCTTCCTTTTTAATTAGACAAAAATGAGAAAATGCTGTGGAATAGTCCCCTTGTACACTGTAATTGTCACTTGAATTAGTTTAATAAAATGCTGATTGGCCAGCAGCCAGGCAGGAATATAGGTGGGGTGACCAAACCAAGAATGTTGGGAAGAGGAAGGGCAGAGTCAGGAGTCACCAGCCAGATGCAGAGGAAGCAAGATAAGGATGCCATACTGAGAAAAGGTATCAAGCCATGTAGCTAAATATGGATAAGAATTATGGGTTAAAGAAACTCCTACAACTGTTAAACACCTTCAGTAATGTGGCAGGATACAAGATTAACTAAAAAAAAAATTAGTAGCCCTCCTAAATACAAATGATAAATGGGCCAAGAAAGAAATCAGAGAAACACCATCCTTTACAATAGCCACAAATAATACAAAATACCTTGGAGTAACTCTAACCAAGCAAGTGAAAGACCTGTATGACAAGAACTTTAAGTCCTTGAAGAAAGAAATTGAGAAAGATATCAGAAAATGGAAAGAGATCTTTAATGCTCATGGATAGGTATAACCAACATAATAAAAATGGTAATCTTACCAAAAGCAATCTATAGATTCAATGCAATCCCCATCAAAATCCCAACACAATTCTTCACAGACCTACTGAACTTTATATGGAAAACTAAAAACCCAGGATAGCTAAAACAATCCTTTACAATAAAGCAACTTCTGGAGGTATCACCATCCCTGACTTCAAGCTCTACTATAGAGCTATAGTAATAAAAACAGCTTGGTATTGGCATAAAAACCAACACGTGGACCAATGGAATCGAAGACCCTGACATTAATCCACACACCCATGAACACTTGATTTTTGATAAAGAAGCCAAAATTGTATAGTGAAAAAAAAGAAAGCATCTTCAATAAGTGGTGCTGGCATAACTGGATGTCAACATGTAGAAGATTGCAAATAGATCCATTTCTATCACCGTGCACAAAACTCAAGTCCAAGTGGATCAAAGACCTCAACATAAATTGAGCTATACTGAATCTGATAGAAGAGAAAGTAGGAAGTAGCCTAGAACACATTGGAACAGGAGACTACTTCCTAAATATAACACCAGTAGCACAGACACTGAGAGCAACAATTGATAAATGGGACCTCCTGAAACTGAGAGCTTCTGTAAGGCAAAAGACACGGTAAGTAAGACAAAACAACAGTCTATAGGATGGGAAAAGATCTTCACCAACCCCACATCTGACAGAGGGCTGATTTCCAAAATATATGAAGAACTCAAGAAACTAGACATCAAAATACCAAATAATCCAATTAAAAAATAGGCTACAGATCTAAATAAAAAATTCTCAACAGAAGAATCTCAAATGGATGAATGACATTTAAAGAATTGCTTAACATCCTTAGTCATCAGGGAAATGCAAATCAAAACGACTCTGAGATACCATCTTACACCTGTCAGAATGGCTAAGATCAAAAACACATTGATGACAGTTTATGTTGGAAAAGATGTGGAGCAAGGGGAACACTCCTCCACTGTTGGTGGGAGTGCAAACTTGTATAGCCGCTTTGGAAATCAGTATGGCAACATCTCAGAAAACTGGAAATCAATCTACCTCAAGACCCAATGATATCACTCTTGGGCATATACCCAAGGAACACTCAATCATACCACGTGGACACATGCTCCCCTATGTTCATAGCAGCATTATTTGTAATAGCCAGAACCTGGAAACAACCTAGATGCCCCTCAACGGAAGAATGGATAAAGAAAATGTGGTATATATACACAATGTACTCCAGCTGTAAAAAACAATGACATCATAAAATTTGCAGGCAAATGGATGGAACTAGAAAATATCATCCTGAGTGAGGTAACCCAGACTCAGACAAACATGATTTGTACTCACTCATAAGTGGATACTAGGATAAGCAAAGGATAATCAGAGTACCACCCACGGGCTCCAGAGAAGCTAGGAAACCAGGAGGACCCTGAGCGGGATGCATAGATTGCCTTGGGAAGGGGAAACAGATGAGGTTTCCATGATCTCATGGAGATGGGGGAGTAATAGAGGGTAGGGGGTGAGGGCTGAGAACATGAGGGAATGGGATGGTCGAGCTGGGGGAGGGATGGAGTGGGAGAGCACTGAAAGAGGTATCTTGATAGAGGGAGACATTTATGGGGTAAGGGAGAAACCTGGTGCTAGGGAAATTCCCAGGAATCCACAAGGATGACCCCAGATTAGACTACTAGCCATAGTGGAGAGGTAGCTTGAACTGGTTTACCCAGGTAATCAGATTGGTGAATACCCTGTCATCATAAAGCCTTCATCCAGTAACTGATGGAAGCAGATGCAGACAGAGATCCACAGTCAAGCACTCAGGCCAAGCTCTGGGAGCCTAGTCGAAGAGAGAGAAGAGGGATTATATGAGCAAGAGGGGTCAAGATCATGATGGGGAAATGATGGAGATATTGTTCTGGATGTTGTGAATATGTGTTGCTCTGATTGATTGATAAATAAAATGCTTATTGGCCAGTAGCCAGGCAGAAAGTATAGGTGGGATGAACAAACAAGAAAAATTTTGGAAAGAAGAAGGCTGAGTGAAGAGATGCCAGCTGCTGTGGAAGGAGCAACATGCCTGTAGACCGATAAAGCCACAAAATACGTGGCAAAACATAGATTAATAGAAATGGGCTGAATTTAAGTATAAGAGCTAGTCAGTAATATGCCTGAGCCAATGGCCAAGCAGTTGTAATTAATATAAACTTTTGAGTTATTAATTTATAAGTGGCTGCAGGACCGCTGGGTGGGCTATACCACGTGGGGGCCTGGCGGGACCCAGACAAAACATTCACCTACAGGGAAATCTACAGACAAAACTGAACCAAACACTTATGAACTCATGAACTTTAGACCTACAGCTGTAGAACTTGCATGGGACCAGACTAGGCCCTCTGCATAAGGGAGATAGTTGTGTAGCTTGGTTTGAGGGGCCCCTGTCAGTGGGATCAGGATCTACCCCTGGTGCATGAGCTGGCTTTCTGGAGCCCATTAGCTATGATGGGATGCCTTGCTCAGCCTTGATGCAGGGGGGAGGGGCTTGGTCCTGCCTCAACTGAATGTACCAGGCTTTGTAGACTCCCCATGTGTAGCTAGGATTCTAATGGCTCCCTCGGGGGAGGCGGTGAGAAGGCACGACTTCAACGCCTCAGACACTGGGAATCCATTGAAAGCAAATAAGGAACTCATTTATTCAATAACGGAGAAGGCCTTATATACCCTCCTCCCAGCACCCAGTCTGTGTGGTCGTCCCTCATTGGCTGGGCACGATCAGGAACTGTGACAGTGACTAGGAACTCTAACTGCGACCAGGACCTCTGACAGCTCCTGTTGCTAGATCCTCAGGCAGACCCCAGGTTGGCTCTTAAGGAGTATGTACATTATGTGCATGCCTGGGCAACTGGTCTGAGCAAGTTTTCTCGACCCTGTGGGTCTGTCCTGCTACACCCACGGAAGCCCCTACCCTTTAGTAGGAGGGGATGGGGAGTGGATCAGGGAGGAAGGCTGGGGGGGGGCAGTTGGAGGAGGGATGAGAGGGATATCTGTGGTTGGTATATAAAATGAATAAAAAATTTTCTTAAATAAAAAAAGAATTATAGGTTAATTTAAGTGTAAGAGCTAGTTACTAATAAGCCTGAGCTATTGGCTGAGAATTTATAAGTAATATTAAGCCTCCGAGTCAATTATTTGGGAAGTGGCTGCTGGGTATTTAGGAGTTGCTGGCGGGACAGAAACTTCCACCTACAGGAAACACTTCCAAGCCCCGCTTGCTACACTTCTATTCAGAAATTGGATGTGGTATGTCTGGATGTGGGCTGTAGAGAACAGCAGCAGAGCCCTTATCAAAGGCAAATGTCTCATGGATAGGAACAACAATAGCAGAGTCCTTATCAGAGAAGGCTAATGTCTCATGGATAGGACTCCAGTGACATGGCCAGGCCCATCCTTTCTAAGGGAGCCAGGAGGAAACTCTGACTAGCATAACCAGTATGATGGCAGGGTCATTAGTCACAGGTTAACTAGATTCAGCTGACATGTGAGCAGAGGTGAGCTGCCTTTCATATTATGGTTAGGGGAAAAATATTCAAAATTTTGTCCCATTATAGCATTCATTCATACAACACCTGGAAACAAATTAAAACTGTAATAATAATGAGCTGAAGCTCTAGGGGTGATGGGATAATATCTTGAGATTTTGTCTGTAGCATGTGGTGTGTGTGTGGTGTGTGTGTGTATGTGTGTGTGTGTGTGTGTGTGTGTGTGTGTGTGTAGGCCAGAGGTTGACATGAGTCTTCGTCAGTTACTCTCCACCTCATTTTTGAGACAGGGGTCTCTTATTCAACCTGGAGTTCACTGGCTAGTCTGGGTGGCCAGTGAGCTATAGGAATTCACCTGTCTCTGCCTCTGCAGTGCTGGGGTTATATATAGGCTTGCTCCATCATGGTTGTATCTAGCTTTATACTTTGTCCAAATCTCGGTTCTTATGGCTGTGCAACAGCTANTTAATTCCCTGTCATCTCCCCAACCTCTATTTTGAGATTCGCCCCCTAAACATTTGCTTTTCNTCTGTATTTCCTCCCTTCCATCCATTCAAGCAGATAAAGTGGGTTTTTTTTGTTGTTGTTGTTCATTTGTTTGTTTTACTTCCATGAGGTGATTTAGTTGGGAGAATAAGCAGAAATAGGCTGCCCATCCTCCTGGCTTTGGGAGCATTGGTGGTGGGCTATGGACCAGAAAGCACACCAATGACATGCTGGCCAGAAACCCAAAGAGAAACGATTCTTTTGCAATCAGANAGAGTGCCCAGAGCCAGAAGGCANGGGCATAAATAAAGCTCCAAAGTCGCAGGGCAGAGAGAAAACACTNCNTGNATCTTTCAACACTCNTTGACTCCCTTCCCACCAGGCTTTATGTGCAGTGAACAAAGAGACAAAAATCCTCCCTGCATGNAGGGTTTAGTGACAGCAACATGAAACNCTGATACCGTGTGTATTTCTTCATAGTAGCCCTTTGAGTTAGATGCTCTATTTCTAGTTCACAACTGAAGAAGATAAGTCATAAACAGGCCACACAATTTTCTGATCCCACAGGTAGTGAATAGCAGAACTAGAATCCAGANCTAAACAGAATGGCTACATGTCTCTTAACTGCTGTGCTATGNTGTGCTACATTTCTAGGTAGGGCTTTGGGAAGGTGGCAGACACCAGGTTGAAAGGATGGTAGGGGTAGGTGTACAGAGACTGCCACATACATGAGCAGTGGACAGACCCTCAAGTTCCAGGTACCANTACCTGGATTGATGGGTGTCTTGGGAGCTATCTAGCCCTGATACTTTCCTTTGCCTGAGATTATGAGACCACAGACTCAATGAAAGGGCAAAGCCCATGGTTGTTTTTATTTGTCCAGTAGCATGGAATCTCAAAATAGAAATTAAGTTAAATTAAAGGAATAGAGAGGGAGGGAGATGGCTTAGTTAATAATATGCTTGCTGCTCAAGCATGTGGACCAAATTCAGGTCCCCAGTACCCACACTAACAGCCAAGCTTAATGGTGTATATCTGTGTCTTAGTTACATTTTNATTGCTGTGACGAAGCACCATGACCAAGGCAACTTACAGAAGAAAGAGTTTATTGGAGGTTTACAGTTCCAGAGGGGACCATCTTGGCAGAAAACACAGCATCTGGCAGGCAGGCAGGCAGGCACACATGGTGTTGGAGCAGCAGCTGAGCGCTTACATCCTTATCCACAAGTAGGAAGCAGAGCAAGAGGGGAACGCTGGGAATGGTGAAGACTTTTGAAACCTCAAAGCCCACCCCCAGTGACACCTCCAACAAGGCCACAGCTCCCAATCCTTCCCTAACAGTTCCACCAACTGGGGACCATGTACTCAAATATATGAACCTCTGAGGCCATTTTCATTCAAACCACCACAGTGTGTAATTCCAGGGAGATGGAGACTGATGGATCTTTGGGGCTTGTGGGCCAGCCAGTCTAGCCAAATTGGCAAGCTCCAGGTTCAGAGGTACCTTGTCTCAAAAAATTATATGAAGAGTAACTGAGTAGTCTAGTTTGGTTTCTGTTCCTGTGATAAAACATTCTGACCAAAAGCAACTTGGGAAGGAATGGCTTTCTTTGGNTTACAGATTACAGTGCATCACCAAGGGAAATCAAGGCAGGAACCCAAGTAGGGATGCTGTTTACTGGCTCGCTGCNGCTGGTTTGCTCAGATATCTTTCTTATACAGGCCAGGCCTATCTGCCCAAGGGTGAGACCACCTACAGTGGCCTGGGTCCTCCAACATCAATCATTAGTCAAGAAAATGCTTGACAGACTTGCCACAGGCCAATCTAATGGATACAATTGACCAGTTGAGGCTCCCTCTTCCCAGGTATGTCTAGGTTTTTGTCAAGTGGACAAAAACTTATCAATAACACCGAGGAAGACACAAGAACATGTATATATATATACACACACACACAAAGAATAAAGACTGTAACATAAAAAAATTAAAAACCACACAGAGACGAACTATTCCATGCAACTGAGTTGTGGACAGAGATGTAGCTGGATACTTACGGAAGTGTGGCTAGAAAGAGTTCTACGTAGCTGGTGGCCAAAGTTAAAGCCCAATNGTCACCTTCCATTTCTGCCCCTAGTTTTAGAGCATCGTAAAAGGAGAACCTTGGATGTTGAGGCTGCTCAAGATGGACACCTGGACAGATCAGAATGCTCTCCCATTTTTGTAGAGAAGCAAGCTGCTGTAATTCTGTGTGGGTATGGACAAATGCATGGTTGCAGTGTATCATTTTAGAAATTAATAAATGGTACGAAAATATAATTACTCACTGGTTAATGCAAACATACCAGAAAACCTGGTCCCCTCACTAAACTCAGTGGTATCTACAGTAGAGTAAATTCTGTAAAGTGAAGTTTGAATTGCCAAGAGACTTTTCAAATTTCTTGGTTTTGATCAAGAGATTTACTACTTAGTGGTTACAAATCCAGACACAAGAGGGTGTTGTGGTGCATACTGCTAAAGTCAGCACTGAGGTGGAGTCAGGAGGATTGTTTTAAGGCTAGTTTGGGCTAGAGAGAGATACTCTGTCACAATAAAAACTAAACTGTATGCCCACTGCAAAATGCTGGTACTAATGCAATTAATGGCTTTTAAAGTTAACTTTTTTCTTTTCAGCTTTTTTTTAATTGAAAAAGTCATACAAGGTATGAATATATATATATAATATATATATAATATTCTTTAGCTCTACCCCATTCCCCATTGCTCCCCTTTGTATGTACAACCTTCTCTTCCCTCAGTAACCTTTGTTCCTCTTTGTTTCATATCTGCTTCCATCAAACATAATCATACATTATTTTATGTGGCTATGTAAAATCTAGGAACTACAAATAAGAAAAAATATATGGTATTTGTCTTTGTGTGTATGTGTATGACTTTGTGTGTATGTAGGCCAGAAGACAGCTTTGGGTGCCATTTCATAGGTATTGTCTACTTTTACTTGAGACAGACTCTCTTACTAGTCTGGAGCTGGGCTTACCAGCCAGCAAGTGCCAGGGAAAACACCTGTGTTTGCCTCCCCGAGACTGGAATTACAANGGAGCACCACTATTCTTGTGTTTTCACATGGGTCCTGAGAAAAAGAATAAAACACAGGTTCTTGTGCACATAAGGCAAGTGTTTTCTGACTGAGCCATCTCCCAAGAGTGGCATTTGTCATTCTGAGATATAAAGCCATTTTTTCTTAAGGTGGGAGTCTCGAGTCTGTGAATCAGTTTTGGTAATTCATCCAGGCTCTATAAATGCTCTGATTAAGTTGGATTACCCCGAATAGCACATTCTGGGTCAGCTTGCTTTGCTCTTACATAAGTTATCCTCTCCGGGCTGTGATGTAATGGTACACCTTCTCTTTTCTTGGGGTTTGAGGAGCATCTTTGAGACTGTTGCTCTTTGAACGCATCCNGTTGTCAGGACTCTCTGTACTATGGGAATCCAATTGCTTGGTTCCTTCTAGAATGAAGGGCAGACTAATTGATTTCCTTTGGAGACTAGCAGTGTGAATTTGTGTCCCACACTCACGTGCTGTCCGATGCCTTCTCCATTAGAGAAAGAAGCCCTGGATAGGAGGCTCTCTGCTCTGAGCACTGATGCGGCTTGCAGAACCAGCAGCCTTTAGTCCTATATTCCCAGCTCAGCTCTTATCACAGGTGCCCAATAGCTGTTTTGTTCCCAGACAGAAACCCACACCCACTGCCTTGCCTGTCCTTTGTCCCACAGGACATGTGGTGGTCCAGAGTGAGATAGGAGGGGAGACAAGAAACTGTGTACATTCTTCACTGTTGCTATAGCAAATCTCCACAAACACAGCAGCTTAAAACAATACAAATTTATCTTAAGGTCAAAATCCCAAGGGGGATTCACGGAGCTGAGGTCAGGTGTTGGCAGCACTGGCTTTTCCTGGGGTCCCTGGGGAGGAACTATATATTCTGCCTTGTGGTCCCTTCTCTCATCTTTACAGCACATCGCTCCAATCTCTGCTCTGACATCCTTTTGCTCTCTCTTCACCTTTGTCCCCTTCTATGTCCTCTTAGAAGTGTCTCTGTACATCCCTGATAATCTAGAATTATCCCTTATTTCAACACCCATGACTTATGGGAAGATTAGGTGACTTATTCACAGGGATTAGAAACTGAAGAGTAACTGAGCAAACTAGAGATTCTTCTGGTTCTCAGCACATTCAAGGCTATTATCTTGGGTAGTTTGCCTTGCTAGAACAGAATACATTGAAATGGGTGATCTATACACAACAGAAATTCATCACTGACAATTTTGGAGGCTGGGAAATTTAAGATCATCATACCAACAGATTTGGTGTCTTCCTACTGTGCCCTCATGTGGTGGAAGAGGCCCCCAGAATCCTCTTAATTATCTCTGTATTGGGCATGGATTCACTCTTGTCAGCAGAACCCCTAGGTAATCATGTTCAAGGGCCCCCACCTCTTAACCAACACTTTAATGATTAGACTTCAGTGAATGAATTTTGGAGGGAGAAATATTCAGACCACCATGGCCAGGGCTGTTTGGCAGACTTCCCTTGAGGAGAGTACCACTCAGTGTCCAGGAGTGCTCAGCAGTTTCTGGTCACCCTGAAGCAACAAGCATACACTTGGCTATCTTGGTTTCCCTTGAAAATTGATGACTGTCAATGGTGGCTCACACCAGCAATCAAACCATGCAGGAGGCTGAGGCAGGATTGCTGAAGAGTTAAAGGCCAGCCTGAGCTACTTAGCAAGACCCTGTTTCAAAACTCAGCAATAGGACTAGAGAGATGGCTCAGGGCTTAAAAGCCTCACCTGCTCTTGCAGAGGACCAAAATTTGGTTTCCAGCCCTATGTTGGGTAGCTCTTAACCACCTGTAACTCCAGCCCCAGAGGATCTGAAGGACCTCTTCTGACCTCTGTGGGAAACTGCACTCATGAATTTTACCTCCACACAGACAGACATACTTAAAAAATATAAATGAATCTTTAAAAAACTTCATGAAAGCAAAATAAAACAAACACCCTGCCCAAAGAGAACAAAACAAAACAAAATCCCAAACAGAATTGGGTAAAGCACTCCCTGCTATTTTTTCTGTGTGGGTTAATGCTTACCCTTCTCAAGGGGGAAGCTAGCATTGGGTGGATTTGTACTACCTAAGGGGCCCCTTCCTAGGCTTGCTAGGTCCTCCTGAGTAACTGTCCCCACGTGTGAGATTAATACAAACATCAAGCCGTGACGCCGTTTTAAAACCACGGTTCTCATGAACTATGCAGCAGAGCAGAGTGGGGTCACTATTTTTCTTGTTGCAATGACAAAACCTCTGAAAAATTGCGTAAGGAAGGAAGGGCTTGCTTGGGTTGGAAGTTTGAGGGCACAGTGGGGCAGACATGTCAGCGGGCAGGCACGTCAGCAGGAGCGTGAGCGGCTGGTCACGTTGAATTCGCAGTCAGAGAGCAACAGATGAATGCTGGTCGGTGCTAGGCTTGCTTCCTGCCTTTTATTCCATCTGGGATTCCAGGGCCCAAAACGTCGCTAGTCCCATTCAGGGTGTGTATTCCAGCCTCAGTTCAATCCACCAAAAAACTCCCAGAGACACCAGAGCTTTGCCTCCTAAGTGATTCTAAATCTGCCAAGTTGACAATCAAAATTAACTACCACATTTATAATATTAAAAAAGTATTTTAATTTTAATTATGTGTATATGTGTTCGGGCTTGTGCACACAAGTGAAGATCTGGTAGAGGCTGGAAGAGAGGACTGGGTCCCCTAGGGCTGGAGTTCAGGTGATTGTGAGCTGCCTGAAATGGCGCTAGAAGAAGAGCAAGCTATCATGACTGCCGAGTCAGCTCTCTGGCTCCGCATCCGTGATTTGTGACATCACCTAGAATATATTTTTATGCTAGGTATTTGTCATCTGTTTTGAATTCAGTGGATTCTAGCACATGGGGTCTTCCAAATAGAATGCCACTTCCCAAATCGGAAATAATTAACATTTTATACAAATAGAAATTGTTTGTTTAATTCTGAAACACTCAAATCCCCGAGTATTCTGGATATGTGGTATGCTCTAGCTGGAGCATCTGGTGCGTGGGGACCTCATATGTGAGTTCAGTCTGCACAGCCATCACTTCTAGAGAGGTCCCTGCTCCTCCTGACTCCAGAGAAGTTTCCCAGAGTACACTGTGCAGATTGCAATTATTGAACCAAATCCATGCCATAGTCATTGTCTTAAAAATATGTTTATTTATTTGCTTTTAATGCTTTTAAAAGCATTAAGACATTTTATTAGCATATATAAATTCTACAAAATAATAGGTTTCAGTATGACTTTTCATACGTGTAAATAATGTAGTTTGATCATATTTATCCATTATTTTCTTTTCCCTTCTCCCCCACCCACTTCCCTTATGTCCTCCCTCTTCATGGTCATTGTTGGTGTGCCTGCCCGCTGTACTGGTTCTTCTGCATTTCGGGTCATTTTCATAGCTGCTGTCTTTGTGTCTACACACGAGTGTGTGTTCTGAGGCATTGTGAGTCCTTCACAGTTAAGTAGATTCAATTGTTCATTTACTGAAGGAGGAACTCAGATGTTTTTTTGTACGAACACATCATAATAGCTTTGTACTGTTCTTCACCCGCATCCAGCATGTCAGAAAACATCAAAGCCAAAGACAATGCTCTCTGACAATAACTGTCTGATTCCATTCTAAGTATTTGTTTCTGTTTTAATTTTTCTTTGAATTAACCTGAATATAGATTCTCACTGTAAATGATCTCAAATGGGTCTTGGAACTACCATGGGGATAAATTACAAATACAATTGGTAACATTTAGCTCATCCCTGACTCATGTAGAGGAAANACCCAATCAATGCCTTTCACCATGGTGAATGTAACCCTGTGTGATAAGAAAAACCAAGGCACAGGAGCATTACAGGGAGGCACTGTGTATGTGGTTATGAACAGAAAAGGCACGTAAGCGTGTTTACTGCAGATGGAAACAGTCATATGGGGAGAGTGGATGCAGCTGGTACTTACTGATGAATATTATGAAGTGGGGAAACAGTGTGGGTAAAGCTCATTTTACATCTGGTCATTTGTTGGTTTTTTGATACATTGGAGAAAGAAAAAAAGGACAGGAAAATCCCAAGGCTTCCTGAGAGTGGTGGGAAATATTATAAACCTGGTGAGAGAGCTGCGAAGTGGCCCGATGAGAAGAAAGATGGAAGACTGGGTAGCAATGAGGTTTTAGAGCTGAGTCCAAAGGGTATGCCTCTGTCATGATGGCAGAAGGCACGGATCTGACGTGGCNAGTGCTGCTTTGGGTAGTTGCGGTGAGTGACACAGACCATCAGGGATACCGAGAGCTTCTTTACCAAGTGATTTCTTGGCTTTGGTCTGGATGTACCAAAAGGCCAAAAGCCAGAGAGAGATGAGAAGACGGGAGGCAAGGGAAGAGAAAGCCAAAATCCAACTGTTAGTCAGCAGCTCAGAGCACTGTGTGCTGAGGTTTGGCTTCGGGGAACTGAGAAAGTAACGAGTTGAGCTTGTTCTGGAGCTGCACAGACCTTGTGAAGCAAACCGTCCTTTCCAGACNAAANCCCACAATGAAAGGGTGAATAAAGAAATGGGTGTGCCTGAAGTCAGCAGCCAGCAAGGCCTGCTTCTGTTTATTTCCATCTCAGTGGTATATATTGTATTGTAGTGATTAAATATTATTTAACCTTTGGGAGAAAAAAAGAAAGGAGAGAACCTCCATACAGAAGCTCGTTCTTANAGTGAANGCCAGCTTTAGTATGAAAAATATCCTCATTACAAACTTTTTGGTTGGTTTGTTGGCCAAGATTGATAGGAATATATAGGATTTTAGAAAGTAGGACAGGGACACGGTGTGAAAGATGCTGTGATCTGCAGGGGGGACGCTGCTTGGTCTGTGGCAAAAGCTTTCAGGCTTGATAGGGGCAGTCAGAGGCAAGGCAACTCAGACACCTCAGCCCTCAGGTGGAGGCCAGAGAACGACTTGTGTGAGTAGGTTCTCCCCTTCTACCCCGTGGGTCTGAGGATTGCACTCAGGTCATCAGACAAGGGCTTTTCCCCAGTAAGCCACNTTGTCCTTCCTTCCTCAACATCTTAACAGTACCAAATTGACTATTGACATTTAATGATGAGGTGTCACAAAAAAGATCTTTATTTCTGATATCTCTTGACAAATCTGTTGACATTCTACCATAGCAAGTAGCAGTAGGAACAGAATAGAAGCTGCTCATTTCTAACAAAGCTAATTTATTGCTGTCCCTGCCGCTCACCTCATGGTCCTGTTTTCTTCAGACAGAAGCTAGGTGACAAGGTGTTTGTATTATAGTGCTAAAATATATTGGAGTATTTCTTATTCCTGATTTATGTATGTCAACNCTATAATAAAAAAAGTGGAAGACGCTGCTTTGTGGGCAGGGGAGTTGGCTCAGAAGTTGAGAGCACTTGCTCTTGCACAGGACTTGNGTGCAATTCCCAACACCCACATGGCAGCTCGCCAACATCTTTATCTCCAGTTCCAGGAGATCCAAAGCCCTCTTCTGACCTTTACCAGCACCAGAATTGATCTCAGGCACACACCAGACATACGTGCAGTCAAAACACTCATACATGTAAGATGATAAAATACTTTTAAAGGAAGATGCTTCACCATCCAGGAACAGTGGAAGAAGGTGTGCTTCTCCATGGGGTGAAGGGTACTCAGTGCTTTATACCCGTATCAAACGTACCGGTACAGAATTCACCTGCCTGTTTTACTCATTTATTCCTTGNAGACTTTAGATCTCTAGTTTGAGTTTTACTTAGATCTCATCTTTACACAAAGATCCCCCCTGAGGCTTAGATAATTCATACCCTAAATTATGGTCTTCTCGGTGAAGGTTCCTATTGTTCGAAGGTGCCCAGAGCCAGGCTGGGCCAACATTTCCCAGCTTCCCTCATTTCTGGCCTGGTAACCCAATGAGATGTCAGCAGAACATACAGATGACTTGAGGAATTTTTAATGTGTAATTGAGTTGGCCCTTGGCTGTTCGACTTGTACTCATGCCTTGGAGTCAACAAGTTACCCTGAAGTGCAAAAGCCATTTGGTGCCACCAAGAGACAGCCACAAGGGCAAGAGCCAACTTGTGAAATTCACTGAGCAGAAACACATTAAGAGTCTGGACCCTTAGGTGTGGTTGGGAAGCTAAATCAGTTGCTAGAAATGACTATGTTTGTGTGTGAGAGAAACCCTTTATTGTATTAATATAGGCCCAGGCTGCTCAGCTTTTCTGTTGCTTAAAGCTAAAAGCATCTCTGAGATGTTTCCCTTCCCGAACCGCCACTTATATGAGTGCAATGCTTCTCTCTATTTCTGTACTCACATCTGCTGAATTATGCCATGAATCTAATTCAGTTCATGTTGGGCAACATTTGCAAGCATTTTGCTAACATTGCANTGGGAATCCCACAAAGATGAATGAGACACATTTTAAAAATCTTTAAGTTTCTGGCTAGGCAGTGGTAGCACACTCCTTTAATTTCAGCACATGAGAGACAGAGGCAGGTAGATCTCTTTGAGTTCGAGGCCAGCCTGGTCTACAGTTTCAGGACAGTGAAGGCCACACAGAGAAACCCGGTCTCCAAAACTGCCCCCCCAAACAAAAATTATTCACAAAGCATTTACATTATATTAAGTATGACAATCTGTAGAGAATTTAAATTATACAGGAAGATGTA
>LZPO01008192.1:4339-17653 GCA_001675575.1 Neotoma lepida | reverse complement strand
TGTTTGTGGGTGGCTGGGTAAGGCAGGTGGCAGGTGGCATGTCCCTGCCAACACCTTCATTGCAGACTTTTACCTCCTGCACTATCAGTAGATACATTTCTTTCACCAGAAGCCACCACACCTATGGTGATTTGTTAGAGCAGTCCCAGAAACAAGTACAGATGTCCTTGAGGATAGTGGAATCTCGTCACANGCAATTCCCTCTTTCAAGCAGGGGCAGCATCTCTAAGTACCAGTGTGGTGGGCTACGGCTGGATTTGGGGCTTCAATTATCCTTACAAAGGATAGAGGCCTAACAACTCATGGTGACTGTGAGTGGAGTTGGGAGAGGCTGAATGCTGGGGTGATCACATGGGTGAGTTCTGGGTCATGTCTGGGGTTGAGCTGCAGCCCTGGGTGAGTCACTCTGAGTAACTTAAACACTCCTTCCCTCAGTTTTTTCAGTTGGGGAACAGGAATGGAGACAGAACTCCATGGCCACATCTGCTGGGAAGATTAGAAAGATTGAAATGCTTACAGCAATACTTGGGAAAGGTTAAGTTGTATTAGCTAAAATAATAACTACTATATACTAGCATATTAGTATACAAGTATATAAAGTATACTTTATAATACATTGGGTTATAAAGACTAGGTAANAAAGGAAAAAAATTGGCACTACCTTTTAGGCCGAGCAGGTGACTTTTCTCAGTTCCTAACCTAGAAATTACTTTTAGGAAGATTGTTGTTCAGAGTTTTCATTTGATTCCTGTGTGGCTACCATAATAGAGATAATAGGCTCCAGCAAGCTCAAGACTAACTGCCCTCTGGGAGCACATCATTGCACANACAGAGCTCCGTGTGAAATCCTTCGCATGCCTCAGCTCCCTTCATGAGATGAAGGAACCAAGGCTCCGGGGTCTGTGTCTTCCTTATTTGGGAGTCAAGTTGGCACTGATCATGGGACTCCACCTGGAATGCTGTGACACTGAAGTGTGAACACTATCACAGCCTGCTGCCTCCTGNAGTACCTGATGCTATCTGAATGTCCAAAAAGGATGCCCTCAACTGGAGAAACTAAGATTCATTATCAATAAATTTAAAGTAATCATGAAGTTTCTTAAAGTAAATGGAAATAAAGAAGCAACTGAGCCCACTCTTGAACTANAAATCCTCGAAACACTGCCGCAGACTGGAAAGGACACGAGGCTTCCAGGCATCCACAGGACACAGGGATAGATACCTTTCATCCATACTCCAATGCGTGCTTTTATAATAATTTGGATAGGAGCAGGCAGGCTAGGTTTCCTTTCAGTCTGCTCCTTTTTCTTAATACATAGTAATAATAGTTTTAAAACAAAATAAGATGAATGCCCTTCTGTGACACTGACCATTCTCACTTTCACTGTGAATATTTTTATCTTGGAAGACAATGTCTTCATTTTTCCATATTTGTTATATTAATTTAGCCCACTTGGTTAACTAAATGTTTATTAAAAAACATTCCTCTCATACCAAAGGCCTTCCAGGATAAACTGCGGCGTCATATAAATTAAAGATGAAGGATACTGAAACAGAAGCAGTCTTCAACCAGAGACCCATAAATAAGGCAGGAGCGGGTGCTCTGCTACTGTGCTTTTGGCATTTATCCTGCTACTGGCTTTTTCTAGGCCAGGGGATTGTAACCTACAGTCAAAGGTTGGGGAAGATAGCAGTTATGTAACCCTTGCAATTTATGCAAATTTGTACAGATGGAACATTTTTCTGTAGACACCTCAAAGGTTCCTCTAAGTCTTTAAGCCAAGAATCACTGTTTTGAGANGAAATAAAGCTAATTGCCAGTTTCCTCTTTTGCCTCATCTCCAATGTCAATACAATATTCCATACACTGTAAATGTTTGTTGGTTGCTTGACAGAGAACTAGGATTTCATTTTAGTAAAAATGTAATGTTACCATGAGAAGGGTCACATTTCTNAAAGATTTTTAGAAGTCCAAGATGGAAGCAGAGGAACTCACCTGAACAGGATGGTCCAGGCTGCTGNACAGTTGCACTTCTCTTCTTGAATGATCTGGTGTAGAGTATCTCTCTTGTCTGGGCTCTATTTCTTCATCTGTGAATAAAGATTTCAGTGAAATTAAGCCAAAGATGCCTTCAAACTTTACAAAGATCCTATCCCCTGTGAAATGTCATTTAACCATTCAGACTCTCTTCCACAAAGTCTAGGATATATTGTGAAGAAGCAAGGAATGTGCTAACATTATTTTAAAATTTATTTGGGGGGAAAGTCAGAGTTAAATAATATGACACTGNCTGATGACTTTACAATTGTGTCCTGAGAACTAGTTGAGGATGTAGGATCCTTCACTTCAACTTTCACTGAAGCAGCCAGATCTTACTCTGTTTCTAGGATTGGATTTCTGGGCAACTTTTTTTTTTTCAGGGAGGGGATGTTTCTTGTTTTCAAATAGTATGTTAATATCATATGGAGAGTGGGGAGAGGAAAAAGAAATTAGGTTAATCTTTGAGTTTAAAAATCTGACCTTGGGCATGATGGTAGACTGTGTGTGATAAATAAATAATTCAATATTCTTATATATTTGCAAAATATGATGCCACAGTTGAGTAAAAGAGGCTGTAGCTCTTTGTCTTGGTTAGGGACACATGGTGTGTGTGTCCCTAACACCATGACCACAACAACTCTTGTAAAAAAAAAAACCATTTAATTGGAATGGCACACTTATAGTTTCAGAGGTTCAATCCATTATCATCATGGCTGGGAGCATGGTGTGCAGGCAGATATGGTGCTGGAGTAGCTGAGAGTCCTACATCTTGACTCAGAGACAACAGGAAGTTGATTGACTGTCACACTGAGTGAAGCTTGAGAAAAAGACCTCAAAGCCTGCTCCCACAGTGACACACTTCCTCCAATGAGGCCACACCTNCTAATAGTGCCACATTCTTTAGAGGCCATTGTCTTTCAAACCATAATACTCTTCTTCTAGCTCTTAGAAAAGGCCATACCAGTCAGCTNAGCACATCCTCGCAGTCTGGAAAATCTCCAGAGAGGAAGGAGTTAGCAGTCTTAGAAGGACTGATGTTCTAACTGATGCTAAAAGGGGTCACAGAGAAGGTTTAGAATCACTATTGTTTTCAGAGGTGAATCTCAGAAAAACAATTGACAGTAGGAGCTGTGTAAAGGGGGAGAGTGGGGTTGGAGGGATGGTGAGTGACAGAGAACTTGCCTAGCATGCAAAGTAAGCACAAATAAATAAAAAATAAAGGGGAGTGGGTTTCTTGGTGAGATACTTGGTGGATGCCAGTAGGAAAATGGTTCAGAGACTCAATATGCCTTCCTGATCAGACTGCCATGAACCGGGAAGCAGGGTTTAAGATGAGATTGCAATACTGGGCATGGTGGTACATGTCTGTAATCTTAGCATCTGGGAGGCAGCGGTAGGAGAAGTTCAAGGCCATTCAAGGCTGAAGAGTGCACTTGAGGTTAGCTTTCTCAAAGAACCATGGAACAAAATAGAGACAGAGTTACTAAAATTTCACCAATTCTAAGATCCAGTCTCTACAGCAGAAAAAAATATCATAGGAGAACGTGTTAATTTGTTAATATTTTACTTTGGGCATCCTGAACTTGCTTTTTTANGATGTTCTAGAGGTTGTTAACTCTCTCTGAGCAGGGGTTACATGAATGCTATGTGTGATTCATGATCTCTGCATTTTGTAGAGATTAATCCTCACAACACAGTGAAGTGTATTTCATTAGAGCTGATTTAGGACAAATTTATCTCTGTTACCATTTGTTTCTCACATTTCCTGTGCATTTTGCCTTCTTATCTGAGAGATTTCTGCTTATCCTTTTCAACACTTCAGACACAAACTAGGTAGGTGGGTAGGGACAGTGAGCCAGGTAGGTGGGTAAGGGGCCAATGAGCCAGGTAGGTGGGTAAGGGGACAGTGAGCCATGTAG
The DNA here is from genome assembly GCA_001675575.1 of Neotoma lepida. Classification (NCBI taxonomy): domain Eukaryota; kingdom Metazoa; phylum Chordata; class Mammalia; order Rodentia; family Cricetidae; genus Neotoma; species Neotoma lepida. The sequence continues at coordinate 13,693 of LZPO01008192.1, read as the reverse complement.
GTGGGCAAGGGAGGTTCCAGAAACTGGGGATTCACATCAAGGAGGCAGTAGGTGTGGCTGCAGTGCAGTGTGTTCTGTATGCACCCTTGTCTGTTTTCTTCTCAGTAGAGGAAACCGGGAAGCAGCTTTGCTTTCTGCTTTCTGTTTTCCTTTTGTCCTACATTATAATCAGATTTTCCTGTCAGCCAAATCCAGAATGAGGCCAACCTGTTTTGTTTTGTTTTTTTTCTTCTCTTTGTTTAGACTTTTAGACAATGAAATAACTTCTTACAGCTAAGGCTAGCTGGGTGTGGTGGTACATTGACATGCCTGTAATCCTAGCACTCTCCTGGCTGGTGGATCTCTGTGACTTAGGGGCTAGCCTGGTCTACATGTGAGTTTTAGGCAAGGCAGAGTTACACGGTGAGACTTTGTCTCAAAATTTGTTTTTAATTAAATAAAATAAAAGTATATGAAGGCTCAGTCTCTCCACGGTGGGGACATGTGCTGTTTGTGGCTTTATCTTCTATCTCTGCCTAATGTGCCTAGTAACAGAGCTACCCCCAAAAGCAACAAACTTATTTTTCAATTGTTGAGTAAAAAACAGGAGTAATATGCTGTTCTTAGCAGAAGAAACTCACAGAATCCCATTCTTTCAGGCATCCTGACAAATAAAGTGAGTATCCATGCCCTGCCTCTGGAAAAAGAAGCTGAGCTTGACCCCTGATCCACGCTGGCCTCACATCCAGTTGTTTGCTCCCTGTACCCTCCTATTGCTACTTTCTGCTTTCCCCCCTAAAAGAACAGATGTGTATTCTACAGCTTTAGCTGCTCAAAGTTGAGGCTCTTTCCAGGAACTCACTCATAATAGAACGGATTCTTAAGTAATTATGTAACAGGAAACAATTAGACTCCAGCTGATCAAAACTGATGTGTTAGAGTGATGGATCAACATAGTGATAGCTCTTATAGCTTAAAGAGGTGTCATGTTTATGAATAGGTTGTCATGTTTAAGCAGGTTGTATGACCTGTTTGTGAGATAATCCACTCAGATCTCTGTCAGAAAGACCTGAGTTTAACACGTGGTACTCACAAGGTCTATGGCAACTAAATAATCACTTTCTGTAGCATTTAGTTGAATGACTTTTAGTGATTATTAAATTTAGAATTTGAGACATGTTTGTAAGAAGTTGAATGTTTTGCATATTATAATAGTAGATTCTACGTCTATCTCCACATATATCTTTGTTATTTACACACACACACACACACACACACACACACGCACGCACACACACACACTTATAGGCTAAACTTAGGATATACTAGAAGTCAATCTAAAAATAACAGAATTAATTTATGAGTTTTAAGAAGGAGATTAGTTATGTGTGCTTCTCCTTATTTATCATTGCTAAATACTAAGAATAATTTTTATTTCTAAAGTTCATGCTCATTATGTTTGCAGACAACATGTTTAATGTAAAAGTTTTTAGATGGAACAAATACCACAGACAGCTCATGTAAACATTTCAGGAAAGTGTCATTTTATTATTTAACTGAGCTGAAGACATGCAAATCTCCATGGCGTGACAGCTTCTCCCTCAGGTGTATGTTATTTCAAATAGCTCAGGTAATCAGACAGTCATGACTATCTCAGTGTCATAAATACTGTCCATTTGTATATACTAATTCAGCTTTAGAGAAGGTAAATAGTGTCTAGTTAACAGAGTTTGTAGCTTTAAGGGAAACATTGTTGCATTATGGCTTTGCAAATAGTTTTTGCTTCCTAAACTTTGTTTTCTTTTTGGTGACACAGTTTTGNCTATGTAGCCCAGGCTAGTCTCAAACTCACCATCCTGTGTCAGCCTTTGGAACTGAAATCACAGATGTGGACCACAGAAAGATTTTTTTGTTAATAATTTTGATGGCTGTTAAATCTGTAATAGCTGTGAAAAAATAAAATGCTGAAATGTAACAGTGAGAATATCAGAGTAGCCAAGAAATAGAGGCATATTTAGTTACTGTATTAAATATATATTGTCTACTCTTTGATATTTTTTCTATGTATTTTTTTTTCTTTTAAACCCGCTTGTGATTGTTGTGGTGTGTTCTGCTTGGTTTTTGTCAACTTGACACAAACCTGGACATATCTGGGGAGACTTTTAACTGAGAAAATGCCTCCGTCAGATTGGCCTGTAGGCACGGCTGTGGGGGCATTTTCTTGATTGGTGACTAATGTGGGAGAGGACACCTCGATGCTGGCTGTCCCATCCCTGGGCAGATGATATAAGAAAGCAGGATGAGCAAGCCATGAGGAGCAAGCCAGTAACCAGCACCCCTCCATGGCTTCTGTTTCAGTTCTTGCCTCTAGGTTTCTGCTTTGGCTTCCTTCAGTGCACTGTGACCCAGGATATGTAAGGCAAACAAACCCTTTCCTTCCCCACTTGCTTTTGGTCATGGCAGTTTACCACAGAAACAGAAACTTTAGCTAAAGCGCACTATGTACTTAATTTTGAATCCTGAGTTTTTCAATTCATTTTACCCAAAGGATTTTTTTTTCATTTGTTACTACATAGATTTGAAAATTATTTCTTTACTAATTACAATGAACTACATTTTAAGTTAACACAAATATGTCCAAGTCATATCACAAATATTTATTGAGTGATTTGTATGAACCTAGCACTGGTTTGGGTGCTGTGCATTCTATGGGAGGGTGGCAGAGGGTATAAACATGATTTATGAAAGAAATCTATAATATTTAATTTGGGCATTAACTTCTTTTGTGGTGTCAGGGCTTGAACCTAGGGCTTTGTGCTTGCCACCCTACCTCTGAGCTATCCTTTTCATCCGTTATTGTGTTATTATTGCTCCCTAGTGTCAGGTACTTAAGTTGTTTGGATAAATACTGTGCCAGGTTTAAATCTATTACACATAACAAGCTTAAAAAAATCACTCTCCAAAGAAGTATGCAGCAGTCATGTCTTAATGACAATGAAAAGTTGAGACAAACAAGGTTCTGTTGGATAGAATAACTTCCTTATTTTAGTGTGGCCTGGATGTATGTGTCAGGCACAATCGTGCATGTTGTCATGTTTAAAATTTTTTTACATTTACTGTGCTTGTGTGACAGCTCACATGTGGAGGTCAGGGGACAATTTGCAGGAATTGGTTCCCTTCATCCCCACATACAATTCCCAGGGATTGTGTTCAGGTCATCAGGCTTGGTGGCAGGTGCCTTTACTTGCTGAGCCATCTTGCTGGCCCATGCATGCTTTCTGTTACAGGGGATGCCTGTCAATTCTGAGATCCCAGGGCCACAGAGGCTCTAGTCCGGTAATTAAGACATTTCTTTGTAAGGTTTAAGATTCTCTGTGGATTCTCCAGTTGGAGAAAGGCCCAAAGGTATTCTTTTCCTTGTAATTATTAAATTCTTATTAAATGTAATTATTGAAGTTTCTAGACTTTTACTGATTGGTCCAGTTAGCTCTTTCTTCAGTTCATTTAGAATGTTACAGACAGCTTGATGGGGGCACTGTGATAATTTTGACTACTAGTCTGACATACCATATCCCAAAAAGATAATTAGATTTGCAGAAGATGCTAAAAAGACAATTTAATGCCCTAAGGTACAGGTAAGGCTCAATTTCAAGTAGGATTTGTTTCATGTTTCTTTCTTCTTTATATCACTGACAGTTGGCATGGTGTTCTTCAAGGCACACTGAGTATGTATCACGACTGGTACTTTGCTGATTTATTGGATGGACAACAACAGAAGGATTAAAATCCCAGAAAAAATTGTTTTGTATATGTCCTCCTGAGCCTTTTCCTTTTCTTTTTCCGGTCATTTTCATTTTCTTGTTCAATATGCTACTTACATTTCTTTCCAAATTTTCTTTTTAAGCTTTTCACTGACCTTGACATCAGCATGATAGCTCCAGCTAGGCATTACTGACAGCCTTTGATCTGATAATGGAGCTGGAGGAGCAGGGCTATGATACTGGAATAGCAAATTGTCAACCTGAAAGCGTTCTATTTTGATAACAGCAGTAGATATTTATTGAGCAATTTATAGCCCAGAATTTTGCTAAGTACTTTATAGGTAAGACCTTATAGGCTTCACTTAACAATGCCGTAAGGGTAGCAGTATTTCTGCACCCACTTTATAAATATGGAAATGGCAGTATTAGGAAGTTTAAAAATTGACCCAAAGTTTTTTAAAACAAACAAACAAACAATCAAAACCCCCCAAAACTGAGACAAAAATGCAGAGCACATACTCTGAACTCTTCTGACACACTGCATTGCTATGCAAAGAACTTTGACCACAGTCCAGCAAATCATCCATTTGTTGACCCGTCCATCCATCCATCCATCCATCCATCCATCCATCCATCCATCCATCCATCAACAAGGTAGCAAGGACATAAAAGGGGTATAAAGCTCATAAAGACTGACATGGTTACTGTCTCCAGACCACTTTTATGAGAGGAGGGACAAATAGGGAAGTATCTCCCCATAGTGTGGTAAAGGTTTTGACAGGGAAGTAGTNGGTAAACCTGGACATAGAATGGGGTGAAGAAAGGCTGTCAGGGTCGGGTAGGTAGGGCAGCACATTCTTGAAAGTCTGATCCTGTGTTTTTCTCCATTTTGTAGCAAGTGGTGTATTGGGTTGGAGATATAGTTCAGTTAGCAGGGTGCTTGCTTAGCANGAATGAAATCCTGTTCAGTTTCTAGTACTGCACACACAAAGCAGTCTAGAGAGAGAGAGACTTGAATAAGGTCTTCTTTGTCATGTCTTTTCCTCCATGATTGGCATACAGTAGGTATTTAATTAAAACTTGTTAAATAAATGAATGAGAATTCAAATGTCCTGTTATAATAGATTTTCTTTAAAAAAAAAACCTGTTTCTAGTTCTACTCAGGGTTCTTACACATTTATCATTTGAGACTAAAATAAATGTCCCCTTTGACTTACGAAATCCCATCCCTGTTCCTCTTAAGCCAGACCTAAAACAGCTCTATTCCAGAAACATTCCTACACTTACTGTATAGTATTAAAACAAGGCTTCCTGGGGTACCTTTGAAATCAGGTAGCTGTGTAGAAATTCTCAAACAGTGGGGTGGTGGCTTTTCCCTCTTGCCCTCCACAGCTGACCTGTGGGATTCCATGCTCACTTTCTGTAGTTTTTCCCTTTCCAGGATGGCTTGCAATGTTTCCTTCCCCTCGAACTCTCTTCTGCACTCCAAAATGTGCTACCTTTGGGGGACCCAATCTGCACCATTTATATATAACCCCTGAGAACACTGTGAGCATCCATGGGACTAATGAAAAGGGCCAAGAAGAAACTGACAGGCCAGCCTGATGGTTTCCTTCAGTGAGAATTTTTGTTATAAGACACTGTTTGGGGGGAAAGAGTCAGTTTTCTTTAAGGGTGTGGCCTCAGGTAGGTAAGCATACTCTACTGGATGCCCCTGGACCCATGAGGATACGGGATGTACAGGTTGGACTCAGTGGATAAGAGAAGGAGGAGCAGGGGTGGACCTTCGAGGACTTACGAAGGAGAATGGAGGATTGAATTAAAATACGTCACATGCATGCATGAAATTCTCCAAGAATTAGCAAAAAATACTATTTTAAAAGATACTGCCTTATTAATAGTTCAGTTGTAGTTCTCCAAGCAGGTGCTGAAGTAGTTCTTCCTTGCACCTTCTTGGTATGCGTTGGGGATAATTTTTCCTTTAGGAAACAATGGGATATTTAGGTAGAAAAATAATACTGGTGGGAGAGGCAAATGTATAGGGGAAAACAAACCTCTGCATGGCGAAGAGAAGCTCATCTGACATTGGAAACCCCTGTCGCTTCCTCCAGTCCACAGCGCCATGTTTGCGCATGCCTTTTATAGTACACTCTCGCTTTCTAGCCTGAGTCCACACTTTAAAACTGTGCCCATTCCCTCTTTATTTTCCCTGGAGCTCTTATCTCTTTATATGTTACCTACTCACCCATTATTTTTGCTACTAATGTCTGCGATGCCCACTAAAATACAAGCACCTTAAAGGCAGGATGCTTTGCCTGTAAGATCACTTGTCCAAGGCCTAAGGGTATCCTGGAACAGTATAGATGTGCAGCAAATATCTGCTGAATATATACATTTTCAACCCTCAACAAAAGTGATATTAAAAAGCAATGATTATGCCAGACATGGTGGTGCATGTCTATAATCTTAGCACTGGGTAGTCTTAGTAGGAGTATTATGAGTTCATGGGTATATATATATATATATATATATATATATATATTGCCTTCTCTTTCTCCCACACCCTTCCACCAAAAGAAAAAGAAAAGTCATGATCAACTTCTCCTACATGTGTTTAATTTATAAACAAATGATTAGACATTAAAATTATTCCTTATCACAGCTAGGGAGATTGCTCAATTTGTAAAAGAGCAATCATGAAAACCTGAGTTAGACCTCCAGAATCCTTACCCAAAAAAAGGCATGATGGTGCCTGCTTGTGATCATGGTGCTGGAAGGATGGAAATGGGTAGATTCCCTGGTGTTTGCTGGCTAGCAAGCCTCGCACTGGCCAGCCAGCCTAACCTATTTGACAAATTCCAAGTAAGTGAAAGATGCTGAAAAAAAAAAGATGAATACATCTGAGGGATGACATCTGAAGTTGTCTCCTGACCTGTGTGTGTGTGTGTGTGTGTGTGTGTATGTATACATAGACACGTACAGACGTACAGACACATTTGTGCATACATGCATGCACATGCATATGCAACTTTTTCAATGAAGGTCTTCTAGTTGGACAAAATATGACACTGAACATGGTAGTTAGCGACTGGATGGAATCTATTTCCATTAGCTTGGCACACTCTTAAATACATGCACATGGAAGNACAAGCCTGTGTAGATGAGAAGGAAAATCACTGAGGTTTCCTGAAGCAGGAAGACTTTAATCTGTCCACTTAGGGCACAGTTTGATTCCATGTGCCCATAACTGTCCTCACAACACATTCTGCTGCTTTTCTACCCTACTGGATTCCACTGCACACTGACTTGATACTTGCTCTGGACAAAGAATTGCAATCCCATTCCATGATTCACATTACAGGCTCAGGAAGCTGTGGGAACTCAAAACACAAGAGACAAATAGAGGCATGAATTAATTATTTAGGAGCCTCTGCACTGGGGATTGTCATAATTACAGTCGATGCTTTCCAGCAAGGACATATCAGTGTGCTTTGGGGATGACACTGGCTGCTTCCCCAACTCTTCCATGGCTCTGTTTTTCAGGGCTGATCTAGGGTAAATGAAAAGTGATTTGATCTGAGTAGAAATCCACATTGTACAGAGAGTAAGGTACCTTCCTCTCTAACCCAGTGTGGGACATAGCAAATTTAACAGTTAACTTCAAGGGCTGTGAAAGACTAGATTTACCTAAAAGCAAGAAGAGTAACTAGTCTCAACAGGTTCAGGGGTAATATAATGGATGGATGGGTGAGTCCAAACAGATTGCCTTGCAAGTAAATCCCCTGTGACAAGAAGTTAATGGCATCAAATTTAGTTCTGAAGAGAAGACAAGCTAGGGCAGGTATGCAAACTTATGCAAACCATACAGCTGTGTAACTCCTGTGCCACCCTTAATTATTTCATATATTTCGAAGTGGCCATTGGACAAAAAAGCAAGCTTCCTATCAGTTCTACATTCATTTATTCCTTCAATGCTTCACATAGTTTTTTTTTTTTTCCTGGTCCTGGGGACTGAGCCAGAGTTGTGTACACACTAGGCAAATGCTTTAAGATTGAGCCACACCTTTAGTCCTTTGTATCTTTCACCTGTATGTATGTATGTATGGTACGTATGTTTGTATGTATGTATGTGCATCACATGTGTGTCTGGTGCCTACAGAGGCTAAGAAAGAGAATCTGACTCCCTGAAACTGGAGTCACAGACAGTTATGAGCCCCTGTGTGGGTTCTGGGTCTCAAACCCGGGTCCTTTGGAAGAGCCACCAGTGCTCTTGAGAGCTGAGCCGTCTTTTCAGCCTCCGTCCTTTGTATCTTTTTTTTTCTTTTCCATTTGAGCCAGGGTTTCTCTGGATATCCCTGACTGTCCTGGAATCATAGGTCCATCTGCCTCTGTCTCTCAAGTGCTGGGATCAAAAGTGTGTGCCACCACCTCCCAGCTTGCCCTTTGTATTTTGAGATAGAGTCTTGCTAAACTTTTTTAGCTAATCTCAAACTTGCAATTTGAGTTGTCAACACCATCCCATGTTCTGGAGTTATAGGTAATTGCCACCACACCTGACTATATTGGATGGATTTTTAATAATATGCCTTACTGAGATGTCATTCATTTATCATACAATTAATCTAGTTTAAGTATACAGTTCAATGCTTTTCAGTAGTGTAACATCCATTGTCACAAACCATTCCCATGATCTAAAATTTGTCATTTCCCGATGANACCCTGTACCCTTTAGCAATCATTTCCCATTTCTACCCAACTTATCTTCCACACTGGCCCTCAGCAGCAACTGATCTGATTTCTGTATCTATAGATTCTCTGGTTTGTGATATGTTGTGTAAAGGGAATGACACAATGTGTGCTCTTCTTCAACTTAGCACATGTAATTTTTTCAATGTTCAACCATGCTGAAGCATGCTGAATAATATCCACTGTTTTGTTCAATACATTTTACTTACCTACTCGCCTCTCAATGGATACTAGGATTGTTTCCAGGGTTTCTTGTTTGGTTTTAGGTTTTGCCTGTTATGTATACTACTGTGATGAGGATTTGGGTGCTGGTTCTTTTGTGGATGTAAACTTTCAGTTATCCGGGATATAGGTCTAAGAGTGGAGCTGTATTAATTGGTAACTTTAGGTATAACTTTTTGAGGAATTAACAGTTTTCCACTACATCACTTTACACCCCATTGGCAATACATGACAGTTCTAACTCTTCCTCCTCCTTCTCCCCCCCTTCCTTCCCATGCTCCTTGTGGTGCTAGGAATCAAACCCAGGATCTCGTGCCAGTCAGGCAAGTACTTTACCACTAAGTTGTGTTCCCAGCCCCAACTATTCGACATTATCTCCTCCACCCCCAAATTCTTTATTTTAACATTGACTGGGCTGATCTGTCAATATGGATCATTTCATTTATAACTATTGTGGTGTGAAGTGATATCTCATTCTGGTTTCGATTTTTGTTTTCCAACAAGTAAATATAAGCACTTTTCTTATGCACATCTGTTTTGGAGAAATGTCTATTCAAACCTTTGCCCACTTTAAAATGGGCTGTTTGTCTTTTTGTTATTGAATTCTTTGTCTTTGGCTGTGTGTGTGTGTGTGTGTGTGTGTGTG
>LZPO01008191.1:109864-123848 GCA_001675575.1 Neotoma lepida | reverse complement strand
ATTACACAACATTGCATATTCTATTACAGTAACACAAAATGGACTGAGAGTAAATCTTCCCCTTCAAATGCCTAACATTTGGGATTTGGGCTTTCACATGAATTTAGGGGTGGCGTAAATTCAGTCTAAGGTACATGGTATCTGAGATTCACCCTGTTTGTTAACTGTACATTGAAGAAGAATGAGCAAGTATTATGATTGTACCTAGAGGTTAGCCATCGCACTGACATTCCTTTGTATTCAGCCTCCTTAACAAATACTTTGCACTGACTACTTATTTAATTCAAACTTGACTTTCATCTTTGGAGTTCATTCTTCCCAAATCTCTTTGTGTTTTTGCAATTACCCCCTGCCTTCTGGTACCACTGCATTTTGAAGGCAGGAAGGGGCAATGGAATAACTTCTACAAGGCTTTCTTTCTAACCAAGACCCTTTGCTATTATATGCTTTATAGTACTTGAAGTATTTTCAGGTATGTGNCATTTGATCTTTCCCNTAAAAGTTGGCATGCAGGATGACAACAGTTATTTTGTACAGTATCATAATNGTGGGAGAGACAGGAGTAAGAGGAGAAGAAAGGGGAGAAGGAAAAGAAAAGAAAGGAGAAAAAAATCACCGAGTAGAAATGATTTAGCCAGTGTCATAAAGGGAATTGATTAAACTATGTGAACTTTTCAAATTCTAGTTGAGGATTTTCCACACTAACCTGTCCCTTTAGGACAAGACAAGGGAGTACTACACTGACCACTTGACAATCTAGTCATTGTCAACTTGACTGGATTTGGAATCACCTAGGAGACACGTCTCTTGGCTTGTCTGTGAGGCTGTTCCCAGAGAGGTTTCACTAAATCACCCTGAATGTGATTGGCACTATCCCATGGGCTAAGNTCCCAAANTGAACAAAATGNAAAAGAATAAGNCAAGCTGAATACCGACAGTGACCTCTCTGTTTCCTGGTGGGATCATCTGCCTAAGGCTTCTGCTACCATCCAGAGATTCATTCTTACCCATCCACCTNCCCTACCNTGAGNGACTGCACCCTCGAGGTGAGTCACAATAACGCATCCTCACTTAAGTTGCTTTCGTTAGGTATTTTGTTACAGCGATGCGAAAAGCAACTGGTGCAGATATCATTCATTTTCAGAATGTCAACACAGAGGCTTAGAAACTGAAATGGCCTGTGAAACTTTTTAGACGAGGTAGGATTAGTTGAGCCTTAAGGTTTAGACAGGATTTGAATTTAGACAGGACACATGCTGGAGACAACAGGGAGAATTAAATCCTTGACGGATGTTGGAATGCACAGTTAGTATACATTGCCTGCACCCAGTAACTTGCCTTTCCACGTAGAGGAACTCACAAACATGTCAAATGATCAAACTACCCCAAGTAAAACATGTTCTTTCAAGTGAACGGATGTTTAAACTGTGTTCATCTTGCCTTTGCCCCCAAATGGAAAGTCCGTGGTACAACACATTCTAATTGTTTTGTGATGTATTCATAAATGTGTGAAGAGAACATTGCTTCCTCCATGTCAGGGCCTGTCCACGTTCACAAAGGAAGATGGAGGAACACAATCNGCAGGAACAGAACATCTGAGGCTCCCACTGGAGCTTAGAATTACCTTGATGTCCAGGAGCATTTCCACCCCTTTGGGAAATCCTTCTAAGCCCCTGCCTCCCTGGTTTCCTAGTACAAGGTTTAATAAATTGGAACACTCGGCTGAAACTTAGTGCCAGGCCTCATAATGGAATGATTACAAGTGTTTTGTGTGTCAGAGACCTGACAGAAAGATTATACAGCACAGTGAAGCAATCTTTGGGGTTTTGGCAGGGGAAGAAGAAGATAAATATGTGTCCAGGGGAGGAAAAAAATGGCAGCTCATGGAATGTCACTCAGTCATTCAGCAAAAACGTATTAAGTTTAGGTCAACAAACATTTATCAAGGGCCTCCTATGTGACAGGCACTGTGCTGCATACAGTGAGTCCTGAGCCACGTGAGGCACATCATTTATCCTTGATGCNTATGGAGAAGCTCACTGGAAAAGATGGGCACGTAAGGGATGCTTCCAACGTGGCAAGTGCAACGTTAGGGTTTGTGGCAGGGGACAATGGTGATACAGGAGAAGGACACTCGGCTTAGCCTGGTGTCTCGGAGGAGGCTTAAGAAGGATGATATAGAAGAACATCTAGAGTAAACAGGGGGAAGTGAACTCGAAAATGAGAAAACAATATGAACGAAGTAAAGAAATAGAAAATGTCCTGGTTTGCGTGAGCTTCGGGGGTAGGGAAGGGAAGAGGAGGGCATGCAGCTTGATGCAGCTAGATCCAAGCTTTGATGCAGCTTGGATTACNTGAGTGAAAAAGATCACTGATGTATTCGGAGATGTATTCAAAGAAGAAATATAGGCAGCTCTACAAANGACCCTATCAAATGGTCAAATGACCGAGTTCAGGATGCCTTCAAAGGGACTGTGATATAAAATCTAATCATGAAGATGCTAAGACCAATCAATGAGTGACAAGTGTCACCAACACAGCATGGGTTGGCAATGAGAGGAGGGGAAGCCAGCTTGTGACTAAGTCAAGTGAGACCTGAGCCCAAGAGGGAATGGCATGAGAAACCAGGAAAGACATGCAATATTGTGTCAGGCCAAGAGAACTCCTTATCTATGGATCAATGAGAGTATCAACTCTAGTCACTTCCAGATTGTACAGGAACTAAGGCCACATTATAAAAATGATTTAAAAAACATTATAAAAATGTTCAAAATAAAAATTAGAGTTTTCTTACACTAAGTATCCTAGATTGGAGACGTATTTCCCTCAAAGGTTCATCTGGAACAGGAACACAAATATAGTAGCCATACACTGACTGACTGCAAAATTACAAGAAAGCTGTGATAGGTGATGTTCATTTAACCCTAGCACCAAGCCACAGCCAACGAGCTCGCCCTAGAAAAAGAAAAAAAGGAAAGGACAGAATAAAAAGTGGTTTTGAGTCAAAGAGAAACCACAGAAATCTACAATAAGAAACCTAGTCACTTGCACGACAGTGTTGCCCGTAACACATTCACAACAGCTAAGAGTGGAACCAGCCTAGGTGTCCAACAACAGAGAATGGAGAAAGAAAGCATGGCTTTTATANACTATGGAAAATTTCGCCAACCGTAAATAAGAATGAAATCATGTCATTTACAGGAAAGTGAATGCAACTGGAGATAATTACATTAAGTGAATTAAGCCANTCTCAGTAAGACAAATATTGTACATGTTCTCTTATATGTGGTTCCTAGATTTATGTACACATATAAAAGCATATATTTATCCACATATATGTCATGAATATAATCATATAAGTGTGATTATATACGTGACATGAAAGTAGAAATGAAACTGTCTTGGGAAACAAAGAAGACAAAGGGAGTAGGGGGAAGGCAGAGGAGCATGGCGGGGGGATGTGCTCGGTGTATGTGGAAAAGTCTTTAGGAAACCCAGTGCCCATTTACCATGGATATATTCAGTGAAAACTAAATTCTAAAAAAAGAAAACAATACAATTGCATATATGTATGAAGATGCCACAGTGACACCCGCTACACTGAATGCTAATTTAAAAGTTAATTTAAAATATGTAAAAAGAAGCCTACTTCACACAGGTACTTAAAGTCCTTCTCCCATAGCCTATTGATGGAGAGCAATATACCTAAAGTGGCCTTACAAATGATCATCAAAACCAGGACAGTTTTGTCTGGGACAAATGTTAAGCTCGACATGATGCCAGGAAAACAAGGATGAATGAGGACAATCTGGGACATACAGTTCTTGTGACAATCAGGATCTTGCCAGGGAAACAAGCCACAGTGGGCATCTCAACAGAGAGAAAGTGATATATAAAANGGCTTAAATGGATGAAAGAGTCATAGCACTGGGGTGAAAGGGCTGGGGGACACNANCATCAGAGTGAAGAAAGAAGATGTGGGTCGGTTCTAGCTAATCAGAACCTAGATGCTCAGAAGGAAGACTCTGCAGAAAGAGTTAGGCTGAGCCTTGTGTGAGANGATGCTTTCCGAGTAAGACATCCACGGTGTAGGGACTCAGCTGACTGGGACAAGGCATTGTCCACTTAGGGACAGTCACGTAATGGGGCGAAGAAAGAAGTTGCAGACTGGAGCCTACTGGTCAAGGCCCATTGCTAAGGCAACATGGACAGAAACAGGAGCAAACTGCCTTCTAGTTTCCTCTCTATGCCCCCTTCCACAGGTCTAACAGTTTCCAGGCCTCCAGTCATCAAAGGGCAGAGCTGAGTAGCCTTCGTATTAAATATATATATTTGCTATGGCATATATATATATATATGTATATATATATATGCTATGATATCCAGCTTGGAAATTGTCCTGAATTTAAGGAGAGACCCCACCCCACCCCCGCCAGACTGCTTGGTTAAAGAGTTGAAGAAACTGNCATGAGAAGAAGCAGCTGATCTCTTTACTCCGGAAGCTACAAATGCTGGTTCATCCATCACAGTGGAACCATAGAACGTGTGCACTTGCCATTTTCAAGATGGGAATGTTGACGTTTCAAGTGGTTAAGCAGCTTGTCCCAGCAGAAAACAGACAAAGTCAGGACTAGAAACTGTCCTATCCTGCCTTGAAGCCTAGCATTTTCCAATACTTGTTGGTTTATAGGGAGGAAGTTGCTTCATCATATACGAATGCTCTGTGTGGAGCTACTGGGGCTNGGCTAATCATGGAGGCCCAGGGCCAATGACCTCTGCTCACCATGGCCTCTTGAACTGNACACTTAGGTATAGAAGGATGTCCATCCTTTNTTTNTGTGCAGCCAGATTCAACACCTAATGATTTATTCCTCCTGGAAATGGCTCCGCTCCCTTGGGAAGAAACCAGGACGTAGTCTGATTGAGCTTGACACCTCCTGAAGGAAGCATCATGCTACAGCCACCCACAGCTCTGTTGTGTCGTGTGAAGGGTGTGTCTGTGTGTGTTTGTTCTTCTGTGACTTTTGGTGTCTTATAAAGTCAACCTTTCTCAACAGGATGACATTCTTGAATAACAGGCCATTCAACCATTTGGCCAAAAATTGCAAAGGCNGGAGTTACTTTTTGGCTGAACCAAGTCTCTGGGTTTAACTGAAGATGGAAGCAAATTGTGCTTGTATTTTCTGGAAATGCTGACACTGAGATAGGACCTTATTGAGGAATTCATCAAGGCCCAGGGGAGCTGAGAAGATAAATGCTACCAGGCGGCTGCAAGTTGAGCAAAATTCAAAAACAATACCATGTCAACTTGAGATCATAGAAGGCTGTGGTGAGTGTGACAGAACACAAGGGCAGCGGCTTGGTCTCCAGACAAATGAGGATGTGGGTAATGGGCGATGGCACTACAAATGCTTTGAACGAAACCTAAAGGGAAGAAGTTGGCTCTCTTTGGCCTGCATCCCCAACTCATCACCAAGGAAGAAGCAAGCACAGCCCTAGGTTTGGCAGTGTTCCCTCCCCAAACCCTTGTTCCCGACTTCACAAGGTCTCCCAAGAAGCTTGAGAGGGCCAGGTATGGGTTTCTTCTGCCATGTCAGTGTTCTTGAACAGACAGCTCTGGGGCCCTTTTAGAGAGTGACTTGGCTNGAGCCACACTCTTGCCAGCATGGCAGCTGTTACCACTTATACCAGGAACATCTGGCCTGAAGATTGCAGTAAAAGTGACACTTGTCTACAGAAGAAAAATGTTGAAGTATACATTTTGGACATGAAGAAATAAGTAATGACATTTAATGTTTTCATAAAGCTGCTACAGTGAACAGCAATCATCCAACCCCTAGACCCCAGCAAAGGAGCATCTGTACATCTCTGCGTGCCTACAGGGTGGTAAAGGGCCCCTCACTGGAAGCATCATTGCAGAATGTGGGCCTTGTCCTCTATAAACAGAGTAAANACAGGCCATGGATGAGCCCCACCCCCTTCACCATCTAAATCACACAACTGGGGAGTGTGTAGTGAATTCAAAGACCACTCANTCATTGCTGAGAAAGNTGGTTCCGAGTTGCAGCCTTGTTGCTGGGTAAGTCATATTTCGGGCATCAAAATTCTTACCTTTGGAATGAGAATGTTAAAGATGGTTAGTGTAAGACTCCTCCAACATTTTATATACAGGGTGTTTTAATGGTGGAGATTCCACGGTTTCTATGGTTAAACATGATTCTTTCCAGATACTCCTCTTAGAAATGCACAACCCCCAGATGTGGTGATGGTTGCCACCCTCCAATACTCCAAATAAGGAAGAGAGAGGGCCAGAGAGAACCAGNTGAATACGCTGGGCTCTCAGATAAGGAGATATATCCAGAGAAGGAGAGACAATACCTTCTGGACTCTATTCAACCACAATGCCCTCAGATGCTTTCCATAGCTGGGTTCCTAGTACTTAGCGTCAACCTAGAAGATTCTGCATTTGATTGTAAAAAATAAAAAAAAAAATGAGGTGGAAGAGATGGAATACACTTGGCGTAAGTAACTTCCTTTTTGTTGGTGGAGCATCAACTGGCAGTGATATAACAAACACACAGAATTTAACAGAGATCTCAAGATCCAAGAGACAGCACACTTCCAAACCTTGTGATATCCAAGGGATCAGTTATTTGCATAATTTTAACACTGCTAATTAGCAATGCCTTTTGAATTTAAAAATGGTACCGTGACAGGATTATAGGGCAAAGATAACCTTAACAACACACAAGTATCATCAGTGTCTTATATGTGGCCTCCACCAAATATCTCTGAGCCCATATTTCTCCTGTTTGGAGGTGGGAGAGTGGGGCAGGTCCCCTTACTACCCAGTTACCATCAGGCTNAGGTTCATCTCTGGCTCATACTTCCAGAAATTCAAGTTCAGAAGCCTACCCTTTCTCATGTAGAAGCTGCTGGTCTTTCTCCATGACTCTTTACTCAGGCAGCCTGACTTCCAGGTGCCAGAGATGGGCGAGGCCACTGGGGAGAGAGTCAGTCAGGTTAACGGCCAACCAGCACTGACCTACTGTCAGGCCAAAGCAGAAGTGCCCTTAGCTTTAGGATTTGTGGTTNTATAAGCACCTTCGTGTTGTGGTTTTTCTAAGCTTGAATGTTTTGCTTGATTTCTCTTTCTTCTAGTCTAGAAATGGACATAAAAGCAGGGCTGATGGCTGGGGCTGGGGCTCAGACTGGTGTGTACTGCAAATATCCATGTGCCTACCTAGGGGTAGAAGAGTTTTATTAAAATTCAGATTCTGAGAAAGTAGGTTTATGCTTATGCATTGCTATAATGCTGCCAGGTAACACTGGTGTTACAAACAGACCACTAAGAATCCAGAGTGCTGCCATTAGGAGCTTGGTTTTGGTATCAAACATATCTGGTTTGAGTCCTAACTGCAGGCTTCCCTAGCTATGTAACTTCAGGACAAGCTGTGTCCCATCTCTATGCTGGACTCTCCTCAGATCTAGGTGGAGAGTAACCACCCCNCTGGACTTCTTAGTTTGCTAAGAGAATCCACCGGCTCATGTAGGTCTGCAGCTCTGCCCAGCTCCAGAGTGGAGAAGACCATGAAAGCCCTCTTACTGCGCTCTGATACCTCTTTCCACTTCTAGAACCCTGCTTAGCAGTCTGGACCCAGCCACCATCACAGCTATATCAAAGCCGCTGGTTCTCACTTCTTCATCAATAAGAAGGGGTCACAGAAGGGTGACCTCTGTTGCAGGCAACACACACACACACAAGAAACGTGTCTGCTCCTGTGACCTTGGTTNTTGGATGACCAAAATCACTCAACTGGTGTTACACTGGGGTTCCTGGACAGCTCCACCCCAAAGCCATCCTTATAAATGGTTCCATAAACACTATGTGTGTGTTGTTATCTATGTACATGAAAGGTGACTAAAATAAAAAGTGTAAAACAGTTTATACTACTTATAGAATTATAGACACGGAAGCTGAGATTTTTTTACCAAAACAAATTTGAGAAGTACTGTCAAAATAAATGAAAAAAANTTTTTTTAAAGCAAACAAATCTGTTGGTTGGGGCCCAACGTCCTAACCCCCCCTCCCCCCGCTACCACAAGAACAATCAGCTAGCTTAGTGTTTCCATTTGACTGTCTAGACTGCCTCTGTGTGGAGTGGAGAACTCTCTGCCTAAGAAGAACCTCAGGCTCCCCATTGAGCTGGCTGAAAATTCCTTCATGCATCTTCTGGTAATACACAAGCTGCAGCAGAAGGGGGAAATACCCCTTAGATTGTTTTAGAGATGTCTTGATCCCAACTTCCCTTGCAATCTTGGTACTCCTGCTGGTCTACAAGCTTGTATCTTCTGTCTGACCCACCACAGGCAACTATGTTCATTGCTAGTCTCCTGATTCTCTGAATTTCCAAGGGAGCTGCCACACTCCCGAGAAATTACTTTTCCCTTTTGAACTGAGGTGGATATTTCTCTAAGAGCTGGGATGAATCATGCACTCAGATAAACCCTATGTGTTGGTCACCAGAGAGCCTCCTGTACGATTTGATTAGAAACAAACCTGTATATCCTGGCTCCCAATAACACTCTATTCCACTAGTAGGCAGTGGGATTTTGGAGGTTAGGAACTCAAAGAGCTTTTTATGAACGTCATGTTCAACCTCTTTCTTTTATAAAGACGAGAGGTAGAAGGTGTTANTCAAGAGCCTTGGTTTTGAATCTGGTTAATTTTTCAATCCTCAGGATTTTCTTTAGGAAAACCTGTGTGCCTGCAGGGATGTGGAGGGCACTTCCCAAGAACACCACTGCCAGATAGTGGGCAGAGCTGTGCTTGGCAGTTGTTCTCCAAATGTATGTTATCTAAAGACTTCTGTCAGAGTCACTTATGGTCCTTTTAAAAGAGACAGACTCCAGTGCCAACTGCAGGTCTCCTAAATCAGAAGTGCCAAAGACAGGACCTGGGGACTTCGTTTTGACAAACTCTCAGTGATTTTAGCAACATGAGATGTTGTCATAAGCACCACACTAGCTCTCAGTCACCATCCTAGCAAGAACTACCTCACCCAACTGCTCTTGAGCTGAGAGGATGGGCGTTAGCCTATCACTCCTTATACTTAGCTCATGCTTTTGGTACCAGGTTACCTAAGACTGGCATATCCTGTGTTAAGATTCCTGTGCTGCTGACACCCCAGACTTTGAGTCACTTTGCCATCCATGCAGCACCCATATGAGCCAGACGATCTTTTACAGCTACCCCTGGCTCTCAAAAAGTTAAGATGAACATCTCCCACCACAATACATGGCTATTTCTCTTTAAATCAATCTCCTAAAATATGTGTTCTAGACTGAATNCCTAGTAAGTGAAATTATGAACCTAGTAACTTTTTTATCTATAATACACTGGTAACAATATTTAGTTTTAAAGTTTTTTTTTTCTCCATCTCTTTGTTTTTGATCTACCACATGGCAACTGGTCTTTAAATACATCAAAAGAGCACAATTTGTCCTTTGAGATTACAAGTATCATGAGATAATATATTATCNTTCTTATATTTTGTATTGCTTGAAGTGTTTCAGCAATGTTTTAGCAGAAAGAGTCTCTTTAGGAAACTGGATTCATTATTAGCAAATTGATTTTCCTGGGATCAGCTGGAGAAATAGGGCTACATTTGGAGCAGGTGTGCCCATGCCAGTTTAGACCATGGAAGAAGGGTGGTTGGTCTTTGTGAATGGTTAATGTAAAGAGCTGTGGTTTCTGGTTCTGTGCCGATGGTTCACTGAGCTGTGATGTGGCACATACCGTGTCTCCTTTTCTTCTGAGTTCACAGAAATCAGAAAGGTCATCTTGCTAGCAGAGTGGTTCCTCTCAGTTTGTCCTCTCATCCTGGATTAGGCCCTTTCTTCGGCGTTCTCAATTCCAATCCCATGCTCACATCTACTCAAATACTCAAGTTCAAATCTCACTTGGTGGAGAAAGCCCATGTATAAAACACAGCACTAGGAAGGATGATTTCCAAGCTCCAGGGGACAATAGCTTCTCTTTGACCTGGGCCACCACTCTGTGACCTGGAACCTCCTGAACATGGCAAAGTGGCTTCCAGAAGCCCTCTGACATAGGCGCTAAGGAGGCAGAGACACCTGTTCCCCTTCCACTGGATAGGTAATGTTACTGAGACACCAAGACTGAGCACATTGTGGCTTTGAGTTACTGAGGCATGAGTTGTACACATAATAATTTCCTGGACCNTTTAGCTGGGGTCCACTCCCTTGGCACCCTTTACTGAAAGTTCAAGATGAGGAAGAAATTGTCAGATTCTACTCCTTAGAAGGAGAAAGGAAGTGATAGATACCAGGAAGGATGCCATCTTCCCCTAAAGGTCTAGAGCTGGATGGAGCATTGATCTTTCCCTTGCTGGAGGCTTGTCCATCACTGTGTTGTTGTTGTTGTGGTGTGTGCGTTTCTCAATAATTTGCTCTAAGAAGTAGGGTACCAGCTGATCTTTTGTACCAGAGAACTAGAAGGATGCAAATGAGCCTTCATCCAGGGACTTTGTCTATGCATGGTGGCTTGAAGCAAATTAAATCTNTATCTTGGTGTTCTAACTTCAACTCTGAACTTCCAAGAGTACGGTAAAGACCTGTTTTAAGGCCATGGATGGAGTCAAGAGAGACAACTGCTGCTAACTCTGATCTCTTGTTTGTTTGTTTGTTTTGTTTTTGTTTTTGTCCTATATGGGGACTGTCCAGAGATTTGTTTTCATGAAGAATCTTGGGGTTTCTGTCTTNGGGTCTCTATCCCAAGAGCCTGAGCATTGACAAGCAAAGGAGAGGGTCCAGTTAAAACTCACTGAGGAGACTCAACAATGGGAAGGAAACAGCAAATGGTAGAGAGCAGAGGAAGGCTCAGAGAGTGTCAAGAGTTTAGGGAGAAATCGTTCACAGAGACAGACTCCTTTCAGTTCCTACACTTCTTCACAAAGTCAAAATTTGTGAGGATGCTGTGCTTCAGTGAGTGCTGAGTCATCATGAGAAAGGGAGAGAAAACCTCACCTCAGGGCACCCTGGAGCGAGGGAGGNGTACCCTAGCCCAGCTCTGAGAACAAAAACCCTTCCCCCCAGTTCTTAGTANATCGTGGTTCCCAAGATGAAAAGGCNCTGGTGACAGACAATTGCTAAGGATTTCAGATTATTGAAAAAAAATTAAAATCAGAAATGTCTGGTTTGAGGCAAGGAAACAAAAACCCTCACTGGGGTGCANTGTGTGGAGGGGAGAATTCTCCCTCAGCCTGCTTCTAGAAAAGTAAAAGTTCGAGTGATTTTAAAAGAATAACGGCAAATTTCGTAACCTAGGAAAGAAAACATTTGAAAACCACTCTTAGGTAAAATAAAAAAGGGATAGCCCGTGTTCCAGGCTGTTCTAGGAAAGGGCACTGAGAGATGTCGCTTCCTCGACAGCAGGGGGCGCGTTTTCTTCAGGATTGCGTCCGGGGAACTTCGTTAAAAACTTCGCAGGCAGACTTGTTCAGAGCCCCCAGCCGGAAATCGCTGTGCAGATAACAGCCCTCCAGTGTCTGGAAATGTTTAATTANTTGGAGCGCTCCTTCCTCCAGCGTCCCTTGCAGGTCCGGCACGCAGGGCCGCGGGTGTATAGGTGATTCTAATCCAGGGTTCCATCCCAACCTCCTGTAACTCCATCGCAACAACTCTTCTCCACTCTCTACTGCTTTATTAGACCCCGGGTCTTTTCTGATGCGCTCGCTTCCCACCTTGGAGGAAAGAAAATTTCAATACCGTCGGAGCACAGCTGGTTGTGTGTCAAAAATGAGGCTAACCGTTCAAATTTGTTTTGCAAAACCAAAACACAACAACTCCCTCCCCAACCTCTACCGTGCCCTTCGAACATACTTTGTGCAAGTCATTATCATTTCATCTTACCGAAGAGAGTATGACCCGAGCTCAAGCAACCCCATGTGCATATTCATGTGTCCTATATATCCTTAAAACAGAAACAAAGACAAAGGTGGATACCCACGTGGGTGTCTTGTTATGTCGATTATCACTTAGAAGATGCTACGACCTTCACAAGGAACTTAGGACGCGGGAAATGCCTGTGAAAGTGNTGTTCACTTTCCCTTTCAGTTTGTAATTGTCTCTGTCACAACAATAAACATCCGCTGTAGCATCCATCGGTTTCTAGTCTCAGAACCCTAGCTGGCTTGTACATTTTCAGAGGCGTTAAGGTCGCAAATGTGTACNTAAGCTATGGTACCTACCTCGGGAGTTTAACCCCACCTCTTCCGAGCTGGATTTTGATCTGATTGACTGTAATGGTTCCAGAGGAACTATTAGGCNGTTACAATTCATCATCTAAATGAATACAGAGGGAAATCTAAATCTCCTCGCTATTTGAAGGCTCCGTTCATGCATATAGGGAGGGGTTAATGAGAAGATTCTCCCCTCCCCACTCAAATGTCCACAAAGTAGTTACAGGCAAGTTTGCTATGGGAGCAGCACCTCTCAAGCGTTAAGTAAATTCCACTTAGCTATAGAANGAGGTCACTTTTGTGTATCTGGGCAGTGTGGAAAGGCAAGTTTCATGATTTAAAAAAAAAAAAAAAGGTGAGACCACCCAAACCAATTTTAACTCCAAGACAGGCTGTATCCTGTTCTTCTTGATAAGCGGAAAGCAGCTGGAGTTAGGACCGGAGGACAAGTGGAGGTCAATACTATCCCAGGTATGCCTGGGGCGCGGGGGAAGGGCAGCGAGGACTCGCCGCAGCGGCTGCACCGCTGTCCTCGGTGTGGTCAAAGTTCTAGAGGAGTCTNCTGCAGGGCTGAGGCTCGCGCTCCGACCCGACTCTATCCGGACCAGGATGCACAAGGCAGCACGCGCGGGGCCCAGAGCTAGAGCTCGTGTTTCTGCAGTGGGGACCCTTTCCGGAGTGATCAACGCCTACGGAATCTGGGACTTCTCCGGGTGTTCACCCTGGAGCCAGGCAGCAGGCAGTGGCCAAAAGAGAGAGTCAGAGAGGAGTGGTAAACCACCGAGTCTGCGGCAGGCTGCAGACCGCAGGCTCTATGCGAGCCTAAGCTAC
The DNA here is from genome assembly GCA_001675575.1 of Neotoma lepida. Classification (NCBI taxonomy): domain Eukaryota; kingdom Metazoa; phylum Chordata; class Mammalia; order Rodentia; family Cricetidae; genus Neotoma; species Neotoma lepida. Next base: position 110,754 of record LZPO01008191.1, on the reverse strand, counting down.
TGTCTNNGTCAGTGGAAGCTCTGAGGGGCGGAGTTCGTGGACCCCAGGGATGAGGCGTGGGTAGGCTAGGAGTTTCCTCACCTTCACTGGTGACTCTTAGGCTGGTAGAACCAACAGGACCTCTGGGTACAGGCCGTCTATGGTATGTAACGAGTTTGAAATGCGCGGTGTTGGAGAATTCTAAACGAATCCAACTTCTTCAAAAAGTGTCCCTGTCTTCCTAGGTATTCTGGGCCCTACCCTCCACCCACTCCTTCGTATCCCGCTTAGTCTGGCCAACTTCTCTTAAACAGGTGGGGGGAAGGATCCCACCATTGCTCTCTTTTGCNCAGAGTCCGGAGAGGTCCGTGGCTTCCCGGGTTTCTTTCCGAAGTCCCACTTAGAAGAAAACAGGACCCTGGATGGCCTCCAGGACATTCGCAAGCCACACTTTGGGGGGATTATTCACCAAGGGACTCACAGTGGGATGGAGCACTTCTCAGCCTCTNGGGCTTCTTGAATTTCGTTTCCTAGTGTTTGGAGGCTGGGACTGACCCAGGAAGCAGTCACTTAGGAGCCAGTGAGGTGACCTCAGTACCCAGGTACACAGTCATGTACAGTCCTGTCCTGCTTTGTTAACGAGCTCCCTGAAAAGATCTAAAAGCCAAAGGCTGAGGTCCCAACCTTGCTTCCCCACCCTTCTCTGAGTCCTCGCAGTTCTGGGGTTAGCTAGGAGGCTAGATCAGTATTTCCAGATAACCCAGTAAAGTGGCATTAAACAACCCACTTGCACATTCTTTGCTGTAGGACCAGAGCACTGCCTCATCAATGTAAGTAACCTATTGATGCCATCACCCCCCCGCCCCCAAACACACACACACACACACACACACACACACACACACACACAC
>LZPO01008191.1:78101-90502 GCA_001675575.1 Neotoma lepida | reverse complement strand
ATATATATTTTGGTTTTTAAAAATAATTTATTTATTTTTATCTTATGTACATTGGTGTTTTGCCTGAATGTGTGAAGGTGTTAGATCCTGGAGTTTCAGACAGTTGTGAGCTGCCATGTGGGTACTGGGAATTGAACCCAGGTCCTCTGGAAGAGCAGTCAGTGCTCTTAACCATCGAGCCTTCTCTCCACTCCTAAAATTTTTGTTTTTAATACACTCCCTGCCTCCATTCCTCCCATTCACACCCATTCCACCTTCCCTCTCCCCTAGATCCACTCCTCCTCCATTTCCCTTCAGAAATGAGCAGGCCTCCCCGGGATATCCACGGTACATGGTATAACAAGATTGGATAAAACTATGCACAAACCTTCATATCAAGGCTGGACAAGGCAACCCAGTAGGAGGAAAAGGGTCCCACGAGCAGACAAAAGAGTCAGAGATATCATTACTTCTACTGTTAGGGGCCCCCTCAAAAATATTGACCTAACAACCAATGCATATATGCAGAGGACCTAGTGCAGACCCCTGTAGGCTTCATGATTGCCACTGCTTCTGTCTCTGTGANCCCCTATGTGCTCTGCTTAGTTGGAATCTGTGGGCTGTGCTCAACCCCTATGGCTCCTACATTTCTTCCTCGATATTTTTAGGTTAGCTGCAACGTCTTCAAGTTTAAGTCATTAAAAGTTGTGTCTTCTAGTATTTTGTTTATAAAAAAAGAGAATCCAACCCATCAGCTGGGAGAATGACTTTCTTTTGTGCGTNGGTCCCTTGTCTGTTACGCAGATAGAATTTTAAACATAAATTTGTGTGTAGAATTTTAAGCCTCATTACACTTTTGGCAATGGGATTTTTAGGAATCGCTTCAAAGCTGTCTAGAGTATGTTTCCTTTAGCACCAGGATATTTCCTAAAGGAATAAATTCTTGCTTAAAATTGTGCCATATGTATTTCTCAGTGATGCTTTGCTTAGGAAGAGGGATAGTAATTGAAACAAAGCATCCCTTNAGTCAATATTATTTACTGGTTAAAGTTTGCTAATGGAANAAGTGCCTGGCTTCTTTGTACACATTAATATAATATAGAGTTTCTTCTGCACTTGCTCTGTGCAGATTAAAGCAGTGTGAGAGAAACTGGGAAGCGGCAATCCTTTTCTTAAGGACAAACTTCACCCAGAGCATTGTGGGAGTCACTTTAGTCAAATTCTATAGTGTCTCAATTTTTACCTGTAAATGAGAATTAAAAATACCTGTCTGCTAATGCCAACCCTTTCCTATTCCCCAAATTAAAGTTCAGTTTGTACTATACAGGTAGGCAATATTGCTAAATCTATCTACTTTTTATTTAATTAAATACATCTTTGAACGTTACTAGCTTTGTAGTTGATTGTGACCTCTGAACTTGGAATAGGTATAAAATTATTTCAGAATTAATTCCTAGGATTGACTTAAGTTCATTTTTTGTTATCAGTAATAAACACACTTATTAGTTCTTCCTAGATACTCCAATTTTGAGTCTGGCGAGGTGGTGCATGCCTCTAATTCCAGCATGCAGGAAACAGAGATAGACAATCACAGTGTGGTCAAAGCCAGCAGTCTACGTAGCAAGTTCTAGTCCAACCAGAACTACATATATGCTTAAAACCAAAACAATACAGATAACCCCAAACCAAACAAAGCAACAAACAAACAAACACAAATTAACACCTCCAGCCCCNCGACTATGATTCTTTAGTTCTCTTGGGCATAGATACAATACTCCTGTGGATATATGGATTCAGGCAGAAAGAGAGAAGCCTTGGCATGAACTGTGTGCCAGACAGACGTGGATTAAAATAGCTGTAATTAGTAAATCAATTTCATATTTAGGAAACACGCTGAAGCATGTGCCTCTTCTCACTGGTCTCAGAAGAACAATAAAACAAAAGCAACTGCTCTCAAAGCAGGAACAGTGACACAAAAACAAAAATTTTGAAATAATTAGCATAAAGGTTTGAGTTGTAAATATTTGTTTTGAGAGAAACAGATGAAGTCAAACTCATTTCAGATTTCAAAGGGAGAGGGCTCCTGGTAGTTAGGCAGGGCTGACCATACTGCTGCGTTAAAATGGAAATGCTTGGAGGNGCCCCAGCTACATTCCCAGGGTGGGAAGGGACTCTCCCCTCAACCCTAGACTGGATCTTAGGTGTGGTAGGGGACTCTCAAGGAATCCATGCATAGTTTCACTCCTATTTATACTCTTCAAACTTTGAAACTATAGATGAGCCAACGCCAAGTAGTACATGGCTTCAACTGTGGATGTTGGAGGCATCTCATCGGTTACTAGATAAACCAGACTGAAAACTGAAAAGGAATGTCTAGAGTTTATGTGTGTAACATTGATTTACTCCCTGACGATCTGTTGGCCACAATGAAGTTTTCTCCAGAGCTGTTCTTGGAGCCACCAAGAAACCGGGGGAAAGCCCACGTGCTCTTTCCAGCTTGTTGATTTCACTGTTTTTCCACAATGGGTGCTTATTTTTACCCTGTCTGGCTGACAGCAGGCTCTCTGAAGTGTGGGAAACCATGCTAGCAAGCACACAGCCAGAAACATGGGGACACAGCTGATCTTGTATCTCAGATGGACTTTGATGCATATGCTTCTCTGGCCTAGGAAGGGGTCTCTGGTGCAGAACAGAAATGTTTGAAAGTCTCTTGTTGGCAAAAGGATATCCCAGAAACTGTGAGATTCTTCTCCTTTTTGAAAATCAGCTAACCGACGAACTGAGGAACCAATGCTTGCCAGCCCTCTAAGAGGTTAGAACTCCCTACTTTCTACTGAGNCTTTCCTCCCTTGATGAGAGATGCTGTTGAGCATGAAAAATTATGGGGAGGGAATATTTTATGTAGCTCTAGCCATATCCAAAATATGCTGTGAGATTTTCTTTCTTTCTTTTTTTTTTTTCCCGAGACAGGGTTTCTCTGTTTAGCCCTGGCTGTCCTGGAACTCACTTGGTAGCCCAGGCTGGCCTCTAACTCACAGAGATCCACCTGCCTCTGCTTCCCGAGTGCTGGGATTAAAGGTGTGCGCCACCACCGCGCGGCTGAGATTTTCAACCACAAACTGAATTTTCCTTTTATTGTAATTGGGGTATATGCTTTTCCCCAAGGTGACAATCTTAGTTGCTTTGGGCAAAGTAGAAAGTTGGTTGTTTTAAACATAGTCTACTAACATGAAGACAGTATGTTTTATTTTCATGTTACCATATATGTAAGATGACACATTCCATGTGATCCTGCTGAAAACTTATAGGGCAAATTGGAACAATCCAGCTAATCAACGAAGATGGGGCCATAGACATGGCTTTTGGTTTTTGTTTTTTGTTTTTGGAGACAGGGTTTCTTTGTGTAGTTTTGGAGCCTGTCCTGGAACTCACTCTGTAGACCAAGCTGGCCTTGAACTCACAGAAATCAGCCTACCTCTGCCTCCTGAGTGCTAGGACTAAAGGTGTGCATCACCACCACTCGGCTAGACATGGCTTTTATGAACTGTCAACCACTAACTAAAGAACTGGATAGCAGAGGTAAGTCAGGGAGTCGAGTACCTATAGCAATAGTTATGAACTTGTGGGTCNTGAACTCAGTGGTTTGCATATCAGATATATACTTTATGATTCATAAGAGTAGCAAAATTATAGTTATGAAGTAGCAACAAAATAATCTTATGGTTGGGGGTCACCAAGGCATGAGGAACTGTATTAAAGGGTCTCAGCATTAGGAAGGGTGAGAACCACTGCTTCAGAGACTCAGAGTCAGGAACCTTTACGTTGGCTATCGATAGGGCTTTCAGANGAGAGGGGGCCCTGCTCGGAGGAAATAACCCCAAGCCATCAGCCCCAGGGATTTCTCTCTTAACTTGCTTTCTTTTTTCCGTGGTGAGATTGGAAGAGTGGCCTGGCCAACCCTCGGGGTGGATGGACTTCTCTGTTACCTGATGCCAAGAGGTTGGTGTTGAGGACAAGCCTCTGCTGGTGCCCTCTGTGGTATGCAGCATATCTGCATAGCTGGAGGAGGGAAGGCTTTGTCCTCTTGGGTGTCCTCTGAGTAATCCCCTCATCACCGCCACCTCTTGAGGCTTTCNCCCGACACAGGGATATGATGGGCAACCTGTCAAGGAGATTGTGAGTGCATTAGTAGGATTAACAGAGAAGGCTAATATTGTAGTGTTTCCAGAGTTCATCTGCAGTGGCAGGGAACAGGCTGTTTGCCTGCCAGACTGGGCGGCCATAGGCTTCAGAATTGATGTCACACCTGGGTCTGGCCCCGTAGTGGTCAGAGTCATAACAGCCCCATTGTGTTGGACTTGTNTTTATGTATTTTTCTTCCATAACAGTTTAATATATCATTTTAGTCTGAGGATGATAAGTGCTCTTTCCTATATTATTAAGTAGCTGACATACAGTAGTAGCCTTGAAAGCTAGATTTTCACCCCAGTGGTTGTACAAATATGGCCAGTTTTGTTTCTATTTGTTAATTTTGGAAACTAATGGATCAGAAAAGCACATGAGTTTAAATATCCAATCCTTTTATCTGATATTACACTGAGGCTGTTTTGATGTATTCCCATGCTTTTTCATGTAGCATTCATATTTAACAAAATTGTGTTCATACGATATATTTGGGTTTAAAATATTGTATTATAAACTTTCATCATTTTTCTTTCAGTATAGTGAATATATATATATATATATATATATATATATGTGTGTGTATGTATTATTTAGGTTTTCAAGACAGGGTTTCACTGTGTAACAGCTCTAGCTGTCCTGGAACTCACTTTGTAGACCAAGCTGGCTTCAAACTCAGAGGTCCACTTGTCTCTACCTCTGCCTCCTAAGTGCTGGGAATAAAGATATGCACCACCATGCCATGCCCAGCTTTGATTTTTAATCACCAGGAATTTTTTATGTACCTGTATTTATATTAGTGTATTATTGATATATAATAAATTGCCACAAAGTTTGGCAATTTAGGGTACTTCTAGTTGCTTCACACCTGCTATCTTTCTTTTGATATGTCCTCTTTGTCCTGACACCAGCAACGGTGCCCTGAGTGACTGGAGCTTTGGCTTCCTCCTCTGTGATCTGTTGAAGATAACTCTCTACTTCGAAGAGCACACGTGATTAGGTCAGGTCCAGAGAACAGTCTCTACCTTAGTGTAAGCTGCAATTGTGGAAGACAAAACCTTGTAATCAGGGAAGTAAAAGCTATTACATAGATCATTCCCAGAATTCTATGTAGCATATATATAAGGGATAAGATATCATGGAGATTATCCAATATTTTTGTGTAGCACAATGCTATCATTTCCTTTTAATATTTTAATATTAAATTATTAATTTTTTAATAATTTAAAATCTGAGTTTGTTTCAAGATTTTTTTGGTATTATAAGATGGGTATATAATTAGTGTTAATTTAATAGATGAAAATAATGGGATAGTTGTGATAGTTTATGCTTTATTTTTAATAAATTTCAACATAGATTTTTTATAATTGAATGGCAATTTGAATTTTGTATGAGNGGCTCCCAGCTTTCTATTTTGTAAGTGTATCTTTCTGGTTGGTACGCAATGTTTGTACACTGCTAAGAATGTGTGTTATTTTTGCATCATTCTGACCAAAATGTTGCTTAAAGCAAGCAGGATTTATTTTGGCTCATGGTTTCTGGGGGTTTAGTAAATGCTCACTTGGCCCCATTTTCTGGTCTTATACTGAAGCAGCACATCATGATGGCAAGATTCCATGGAGAAAGAGTTCATGGCAGTCAGGAAGCTGAGAGCAAGACAGGAAAGGTCCAGGGAAAGATAGATCTTTCAAAGAGTGCCCTAGTGACCTATTTCCTCCAGCCATGGCCCACAGCAACGTTACACCATCACTCAGTACTCAATTCACNTTTTCAATCTACCAGTGCATTAAACCATTTATTTTGTCAGAGTTACTATTATCTAAGTAGCTCTACAATTACCCTAATAAAGATACCCAGAAGGGCTTTACCAATCTCCAAGGTATTTATCAGTCAAAATTTGAATTGGCAATCAAAATTAATCACCACAGGAAAATAATTGTATTCTCTGTTTCTACAAATATCTCACTTGCACACTTACTGATACACAAATGCTTTGTATACACACATACAACTGCCCCTATGCCTTTGGTTGCTGCCATTGGACTTATATTTTGGATGTCCTTTTGTACCTCAAGGTTTTAGAAGTATTGATTCATGTTTCTCAGGGTTTTAAAAAAATGAATTCGTTATTTGTATTTAAGCATCAATGTACATAGAAGTTACCTTGATATTGTGGTGGTTCATTTTGATTGTCAAATTTACAGGATTGGAATTGCCATGGAAAAAAATCTCCGGGCATATCTATGATTGATTATCTAGTTTAGGTGATTGAAGTATGAAGATCTACCCTAAATGTGAATGGTACAATTCCATGAGGTGGANTCCTCCTGGATAAAAAAGGAAGAAGTGAGTTGAGCACAGACATTCGTTGACTTTTGCTTCCTGAGTGTGGATGCGATGTGACTAGTTGATTCTTGCCCCTGCTGTTATGTCCTCCCTGCTGTTATGTCCTCCCTGCTGTGATGGATTGTGTCACTGGAACTGGGANCCAAAAGAAACCCCTCTTCCTTCAACTCGCTTTTGTCAGGTATCATAGCAATGAGATGAATAACCAGTACAGTGATATAGTATCATGTAGTCAGTTTTCTCTCTAAATTATTAATCATTAACCTAATGATTACATTATTCATCTTTTTGTCCTATGATTCAGATATGAGTCTTCAACTTGGCTCTTTCAGATGGACTTTTACTCTGTTCAACTCGTGTTCTGAATGCTGCTAGCAGTATTTTGTTCTTGTGATTCTTATGACTTTGAAATACATGACACTGCGAGTTTCTCTTTGTATTTCTTGTTTCTCAGTACTTTATTGGTTATTTATCCTTATAATCATGAATTTAGAATGAGTTGAAATTTCTGATGGAATTTTATTTGAAACTGGTTACTATTTTTTTTTCATTTTGCAAACGAAGGAACTGAAGCTAAGAGAAATTAAGTATCTAGGCTAGTGTTGCATAATAACCCACAGAACTGGGGCCAGAAGCAGGTCTTTGTCTTTCTCAACTTTGTGCATTGTTCCCAACACAGCACCGCCAGACCATTCCCTACACATCCTTCCAGAAAGCCCATCACAAGAAGTCTCATTTTCATAACAGTTTTTTATACTGGGAGTGAGTGACTCAATGGTAAAACATTTATCTAAATTGTTCAACACTGTGGGTTGATCCCCAGGACCATAGGTAAATATAATAATTCAAAGCACAACCCTGTATTCATCAGGGCTCTCTAGAGAGACAGATCTGACAAAATTATTATATATTAAAATGGGATTTATTAGGTTGACTTATCTGATATAGTTTGGATAGCCCAACAATGACTGTCTCATACTAGAGAGGCTGGGAATCTGGTAGTTGCTCTGTCCATGAAGCTGGATNTGTCTGTTGTTCCAATCTGGAGCTTAAGGCATGGGGGTTTCCTAAGGAGCTGCTGGTCTTCAGCCTGTTTTTGAATCCTGAAGATGATGGTTCTAATATCAGTGAGTGAATGACACAATGATAGCAACAGAAAAAATGAATTAAATAGCAAGAGTGGAAGCAAGCAGACAAAAGGCANCATTTCCATTTTTCAGCTCTTTTCTCTGGCTTGCCACTGAAAGGTGCTGCCCATATTTATCGTGGGTCTTCTCACATTAAAGGATCTGATCAATGAAACATCTCACAGGCGTGTCCAAGAGCTTGCTTTAAAGTTGATTCCAGTCATAGTGAAGCTGACAACCAAGCAGGATTAGCTGTCACAATCCCCAAAGTGATTCTTTAGAGTCAACACTTATGTGATCTTGGATAGCAACTGGGTTAGTCTTCCTTGGCTTCATTCATTCCTTCTCTCTATAATTATTTATCCAGTACTTAGGGATCACAGAATGTTCTAGGTCTTGTGGGTTATAACACCATAGAAGAAAATCTTCTGGAAAATTTTATGTCAGTTACTGCCTTGTTTCTGTGACAAAGTATCTAACTGAAGGAGCTCAGGGAAGGTGGGGTTTATTCTGGCTTAAAGTCTGAGGGGAAGCTGATCATGAATGGGAAGGCACTGTAGTAGGAATATAGAGTAGATGGTTCTCTATACTCAGGAGGCAGAGAATAATACATGCCGGTGGTTCATTTTCTACAATCAAATTTTCTAGTCCATGAAATGATGCTGCTCACACTCTACGTGGTTCTTCGTATTTCAACTAACCTGACATAGCTAACCTAAGGTAGATAGTTCTTTACAGCTGTGCTCACAGGCTTGTGTCCTAGGTAATTCTATATCCTGTCAAGTTGATAATCAAATCATATATGTGTCTTAGAATTCCTCAGGTTTGCTACATAGAAAATAGGGATAGTGAAAGTGTATGTTTAATTGAGCTATATGAAGAGAAATGTGGGATGACTCATCCCCAAGAGGCTTGAGGGCCAGCCGGCCCAAACAAATAAAAAAGATACTGAGAGGCTTGAGGGCCAGTCGGCCCAAACAAGTAAAAAAGATANATTCTGAGAGCCAGCCTGGGTCTGCCTAGGGGCCTTAGCAACAGCAGCTGAAACATGAGCTGGAGACGACCTGGACCAATGAGAGGCAGCTATGTCACACCAGCAGATGCATATTCATCAGACCTTTCCCCAGGGTGGGGTGGAGGGTATATAAGCGAGCCTCTTCCTGAGTAAACTGAGCTTGTTGTTTCGACATTTTCCNGGAGTCTGTGTGTCTTGACTTCGTGCCTACTTGGCCCCCTCCCCCATAAAGGGAACAACAAAACAGGACTCCTGCCTGCTACAGAGAAAGACTGGCCATGGGGTGAACTCAGTATAGTTTAAGTGCTACATAACCTGCAGTAAATGTTTCCTATGGTTTAGAGGTCATGAAAAAACGTGACAAGCTGATTATTGGCTTTTGTGCAGCTGCAATGATCCCACATACCAAGNGTCTTAGTTACTTTTCTATTGTTGTGAAGAGACACACTGAACAAGGCAACTTATAAAATAAAGTATTTAATTGGGGGCTTACTTACTGTTTCAGAGAGTGAGTCCTTGAACATCATGGCAGGGAGCGTGACAGCAGGCAGGCAGGCATGCCACTGGACAGTAGCTAAAATCCTACTTATTAACTGCAATTTGGAGGNAAAGAGAGTGAGGCAGGGCCTGGTCTGGGCTTTTGAAACCTCAAAGTCTATCTCCTAGTGCAGTGGTTCTCAACCCATGGGTTGTGACTCCTTGGGGTCCAATGACCCTTTCACAGGGGTCACCTAAGACTATCAGAAAACACTGGTATTTACATTGCAATCCGTAACACTAGCAACATTACAGTTAAGAAGTAGCAATGAAAGTTATTTTATGATTGGGGTCATCACAACATGAACTGTATTAAAGAAAGGGTCATAGCATTAAGATTGAGAACCATTGCCCTAGTGACACACCTCTTCCAACAAGGCCACGCCTTCTAATCCTTCNCAAAGTAGTTCTAACCAACTAGGGACCAAGCATTCAAATATATGAGCCTGTNGGGACCATTGTCATTCAAAACACCACAATGAGGAAGGAAGCACTGGAGCAGAGGGTTGTCATTGGGAAAACATCTTTCTCAGATTGAGTTTTTACAAACAAAGCAGCAATATGGTTGGCTCGTGAAGATGGAGGCAATGTCCCCCACAGTGGAGGGCTTGGAAGACTTACAAGAACATCACCTTCTTGTCCAGCACATGCTCCTCTGTTCTGCCCAGAGCTTCAGGCAAAGTGGAGAAATCCTCACCGCAGAGCCAAGACCCAAAGGAGGATGATCAAAAGCAAAGGGACACATTTTGGTGTGTGGAGGGCATCACGATTTTAAATTTTGGATCGCCTAAATGGATCTCCATCCTAAATTCTGTCACGAATTCTCACATCTTAACATTCAGCNTTAGCGCCAATGGAAAACATGCAACCAGCCAGGAGCCACCATGACCTAAGAAATGTAATGTTTTAAATGCGTCACATTTTAGAATGTAGTTTTGTTGCTGAGAAATGGAACAACCACTACTGGACTTTATTTTGCCTTGGGGACACATTTGTGAGAGTTAGATTTTTTTCTAGAACCATAATTTCGCTAATTTTCTCAGAGTTAGTGCCTGTAACTTCTTTAACTGGCATTCAGTGTTCTGACAGGAAACCCTTCCTGTATCAATAGAGGGACATTTTGATTCTATACTNTAATGTGTGATCAAATTGAGATCGCTCCTTCATGAACCTTGGAGAGAAAGGATAATGTGTGGGCCAGAATGTGCAGACACAAATCCCCAATACAATGTGAGTATAGGTTGGAGCAGAGTTCAAGAATTTATGGACTAATTAGACACAGTCACTATTCTTAGAAAAACCATCAGATGGCAACAAAAGTATATCATACATTCACATACATACCTGCTCATGCATACATACATGCATATCTGACTCTCTCTATAAACATATATATGTATATATGTTTTGGGGAATAGTATACTAAAAAATAAAAGAGAAACCAACATGAGAGACCCAAGGTTGTGAGTGTATTCATGTAATGACCATGTCAGCATAAGGGCCCATGGTTTTACAAGAACAAAGGTCTATAGAAAGTCAAGACAATGATGCTTAAAGTTCANTTTGTTGTCCCAGTGTTGAGGCTACCTCCTTAAGTGAGGCTCTCTGTCTCTGATTTATAGTCTTCTTGGAGAGCTAGTCATATTCCTNTGNTTTGGTTAAAGAGAGTGTGGAGAGCTAGTCATATTCCTATGTTTTGGTTAAAGAGAGTGCAACCCTATTTATGTCATGGAGGTATGAATTGGATCCAGTTATAGAGTTCACTATCCAGAGCTGTTGGAGATGAGGAACGGGAGGGAAAGGGCTCAGGGTCCTTGTGTAGAGAAGGAATCATTTGAAGGGAACACTGAGTCTGGAAGGATATTGTCCGAAGACCTAGCTACAACCTTGTCCAAGTGGGGAGATCAAAGAGCCTCTGCTAGATTTAAGATGAGGCCCACATCCTTGAGAACCACGTGCTCCTGTGGCCAAGGACTCTGTTGCTTGTCTGGCTGCCTCTCAGACACATAGCTGAGAATAGACATCTGGGACTGATTAGGAAACTGAGATGCTTGGGAAAAATGTAGACATCAGAGACACGAAAATAAAAACACATTCAAGTGTTTATATGTGGAATGTGCCTATCACTGAGATTTATGTGCCCAAAGACCTCATGTTGAGCTACCTGTACATCTTCCTGGGGAGAGGACTTGTCTTCAGAGCCCCCCGCCCCTCACACATAGTAATGGCTTTCCTTGTACATACCTAATGGTTATCACATTTCCTTCTATGAGACAGAGTGTTAGATGCTCTGTTAACTGAGGGCTTCACAAGACTCCCTGAAGGCAGGCTTGGGGAGTGTGTGTGTGTGTGTGTGTGTGTGTGTGTGTGTGTGTGTGTGTCTGTGTGTCTGTGTGTGTCTGTGTGTCTGTCTGTTTGCATAGATGTAAAATACAGGGATGAAGGACCTGGCTTGAGATTATTAGTTATCAGCATTTGGCAAGTTACATAATTTCTCAAGAGCCAGGTGGATTGACTTTTTTCCCAACACAGGAATAAATAAATTATTGTGAATCTCAGTACATATATTGTATTCTATGTGTCTCACATGTTATTATCATTGCTATATTCTTGGCATGTGCTAATGGAATATGGGTGTAGAGGAAACTTAGAATCTTTTTTGGGGGGAGGGGGGCACATGAACGCATGCATTGCTGTCCACAGTGCTGAACTATCGTTGCGCACAGCTTGGCTTTGGCTTTTAACCCCACAGCCACTGTTCATGATTTTTAATCCTTCTCCCAGGGAATTCTGAGACAGGGATGATGGATAAAGTGACCAGAATGGCAGAGAAGCAGCTAACAGTGGAGTTTGGACACAACTGAGAAAGGACTAGGGAGAAAGAATGAACTTTTCAGTCTACTTTAGGTATTTGTGTTATCCAAACCAAAAACACATGGCTGAATAAAAGATAAAGGTTAAATGCACTACATGATAGAGGGCTGGTCAAGTGCTCTTGTAGAATACAAACATGGAGAGTTAGAAGAGCCTAGAGGAACAGGAATTGTTTAAGATAGATGTCAGGATTAGTTGGCTTATGGTGATGTTCAGTGTTAAGAAATATTTTTAGAATTTGGTATAACAAAGTATTTCATCTTCTAGTTTGCCAAAGAACATGTAAAACCTTAGGCTACAATGTGTGGACAATTCCATGCAGTACGGAAAACAACCTTTCT